>JAABKJ010026545.1:5281556-5299874 GCA_011634705.1 Andricus grossulariae | reverse complement strand
TGTCCATGACAGTTATTTAAAGGGCCTCTTAGAGGAATTCCCAGAATTTTGCAAGATTTGTTTTAAAATACCTTACTTTTTCCTGAATTTCCATATCCAATAAAATTCCCGAAATTTCCCTATTCAATAAAATTCCCTAATTTTTCCTTAATCAATTTCTTATGTTTCCTTTTCCATTTACAATAAAAAAAAATCTTAATCTGGCTATATTATGAGCACAGAATCTGTTTTAAACGGAATGAAATAAAATCCCCAGACTTCTTCCTGATTTCCAGGTTTTTTCTCAGAGAATACAATACGAATTAAAAATAGGCCTACATAATAAACACCTGCGGAATTGGGAAAGAGCGAAATTGAAAGAAAAAAGTGAATAAGTTTCGATTAAAGCTATAGATATCACAATTCGGTTTGGAAATCCCAGAACCATGTGGATTTTAAAGAGTGGGGGATAGTCCAAGATATAAGGAAACCGGTCCAAGAAGTACCGTTCCCACTCTAAAGAGCGTTCTCCAGGTCTTCGGTTCACCAGTGCGCGCTAGCCAGTTTTGCAGTTCCACTCGTGCGATATTTCCGCCCGCTTATTTCAAGGAATAACACACTCAAGGTAACCATTGTTCTTTTTTTTAATAACAATAAAAATAATATTATCCAATCATCATGAAATACATATCTACAAAAATGTTGATAATAATTTTCAGAGGCCAATGAAATTCTTTTTAGTTATAATTAAGCAGATATCTAAAAGAAAAAACACTTTTCACTCTCTACTATTTTAATTGAAAATCGAATTACTCAAAGTAACTCAAAAGTTAGCTGTGATTTTAGCAACAATTTATTTTACAAAAGGTGTCTTATTTAATTTTGAGAAATTTATAAAGAAAATGTTTTGTCCTCTATAAATTGAACTTAAAATCTGAGAGTAAGTTACCAGGTTTTTTAGAAACTTTTAAATTATTAAACTTTAATTATACTTTATAGTTTTGTTTTTTTCAACGTTCTTGAGCTATTGTGTCAATTATTTCAAAATTTTTACCAGGAATCCAAAATAACATTTTTATATCTACCTCGGATATTTCCATTACTATTTTCTTTTGTTTGGTGATTCTTAATTTTCAAGATTTTTAATATGCGCTGAATTTATTTTATCCTCTTATATGTATGAATTGCTTTCAAATATGAATTTAAAAAAATGCGAATCCTAGGGTACTAAAAATATTTAATCTTATATTTCTTCTCTGAGCAGAAATGAATAAACTTCTATAAGAAGATTTCATATATTTTAATTTCACAATCTTGAAAAAAACTTCAATGTCAATCTTATGTCATAATCTGAATAATATTACCAAGCGTTTTAGTTTTGTAAATTATCGCGCACTTTAATTTTTGATCCGTGAAAAAATTATATTTTCAGGTTTTTTCCAGGTATCTTAAATTTTCCCCAGGAATAATGTTTCATAGTAGGGAGCCATTCAAATATTTTGCATTTTTTAAAACAATCGACTCGGAATATGTACACAGTTTCGCAAGTTCATTATTAATAAAATAATGTTTTTGTTTCTCAATATTCTTAAATATATTAAAACCATCAATTGATTAAGTAATTGAATAATAAGAAAAACATCATTAATAATTTCTTAAATGTGGCTATAAAGTCCATGAATTTGAATAATAAATCAAACAAATTTTTGTTATCTTCTTATACTTCAAATTCAGTGCATATTCAGGTAAAATTAATGTGAGTACTGTACTAAATTTGATTCTAACCGACTCAAATTCCTAACTTTTCAAGTAAAAATATTGCATTTTCAACAATATAGATGAATTTTCAACAATATAGCTGAATTTTCTACCATAAAAGACAATTTTTCAATAAATTAAATGAATTATCAACCAAACAATTGAATTTTTAACTGAAAAAGATCAATTTTCAACCTAATTGATGAATTTTGAATTAAAAGAGATCCGTTTTCAACCAGAAATGTAACAGTGAAATTTTCAGTTATAAAAACTAATATACCACAAAACAAAAATTTAACCAAATTAATGAATGAATCTTTGACTGAAATATTTGAATTGTCAACAATAAAGATTAATTGCTACCAAAAAGGACAAATTTTCAACAACAAAAATAATAATAATAATTTTCAACAACAACAACAAAAATTTTCAAAAAAATAGTTACATTTTCAAACACAGTGATGAACCATCAACTAAAAAGATGAATATTCAACTTAAATAGATTAATTTTTAAACCCAAATAATGAATTTTCAAATAAAATGAAGGATCTTTAACTTTCACGAAACGTCGGCAAGTTTCGTAGTTTTGCACACGATTGAAACCCGAAAAAGCTTTAAATTTGAATTTATCATCTATGTAAGTTGTTTTAAAATATAAACCATCATATAAATATAATACGAAAATTATGAAAAAATTAATTGTCAACATTTTTTTAGGTGTACAAGGTTATGTTAAAACAGCATTCTCAACAAGAAACATCTCGAACGCTAACGGAGGACACCGAGGATGATACGATTGTGGGTCTATACCTGATGGTTACTTCAAAATAGAAATACAAATAAATTCTTTCGTTGGAACAATCAACTATGAGAAAGGTCAGAAAGTTAGTGTGGGCGGACACATTGAAACGCAGGGTATGTTAAAAAATAATTAATTATTAAAATATATACTGTAATTCATTAAAACATGATATAATTCATCTTAAAATGAATTTTTCATGATTAGTTCGTATATGGGGCGTTATATATAAAGTGATCAAACATACAAAATGTTTTCTCCCCCAGCTTATTTGGGCTAGTAGGGGAAGGGCAGATTACAGTGCGTAGTTTTGTGCGTTGCAGCAGGCAGAGGTCTCTCTAGTGAGAGAGAGAGAGAGAGGGTGCGCCTGAACGCGCCACTGTGGCTGGCGAGGGATACGCTCTTGCGCGCGGGCGGCGCTTTGCTGTGCACGAGCGGCGAGCCAGGCGTTCAGTCCGCTCATGCCTTGCGGGACGTTCTGTTGACTGACGGATGGGGGAAGGGCGACCCGCTTGATATCCCCTTTAATTAATTTCTGCCAATCCGTTAGTCCGTCCATTAAGGCAGAGTGTGGAAAAGTGGGCGAAAAGAAGGGGTAGGGTCGGCGAGAGGCCGCTTGACGATGACCTTTTTTTTTTTCTCTTAGGTCGTGAAACCCGTCATGAAGCGAACCTAGAAGTGGAGATTTCTACGAGAGGAGTTTTCGGCCCGAAGAGGCACGTTACGCGGCAGCGAATTCAACAAGGAGGGAGGGAACGTCTCCGGCGTGCGGTCGGCAAATATTAAAAGGACATCCGCGTCCGGGCTTTCGTTCACTTCTTCCTCTGGTTGACCAGGTGGTGTCTCCTGGGGTTCCCTCGGGGTGCTTGGTGGTGTAACTGCTTGTGCCGGTCGAGCGGGTGAGCTTCCTCCGCTGCGCGGTGTGATCCAGGGGTGTCTGGCACCCGGAAGCGAATGAAGCTGCTGGGTGATGGAAGCGGAGGTGATGGTGGAACCGTTACTGCCCGTGGGCGTGGTGGCGAATTGTAGCAATCCATCACGACCGGTGACGGTGCTACTGCCCATCTCGGCGGATTTATTCGTGTAATTTCCACCGGCGGAAAAGCGTACCGGGGCTCCTCGACGAACTGAGGGACCTTTAATTTCAGGGGTTCCACCTGTCTTGGGCGATGCTGACGTGGATCCCTAGTTCCAGGCCGACCTCGTCTGATCTCGAGGAGTGGCCATTCGCCTGGACGGAACAAAGCTGGTTCAGCCGGACGATATCGTGGGTGACCAGCACCGGCAACGGCACGCACTGGTGCGAAGGCGGGGGCACGCTGGACAACGACGGCCCGTCGTGTGCGCGCTGCTTCTTCCGCGGCGGCGCGTCTAGCAGTGGCGACTAGTTGATGGTTTGCCGCTTTTTCTTTGGCGGCTCGTCTGGCGGCGGCGATTTGTTGGTTGCGTGCCACTTCTTCCTCGGCGGCGCGTCTGGCGATTCGTCTGGCCTGTTCGAAAGCGGTGCGGTGGTTGGCGGCGGCCCAGCGGGCTCGATCGTCGGAGGCGCGTTCGTGGCGATCCTCGATAGCGACGTTCCTCCCGCAAACGCCGATCCTCGAACTCGTGCGGGCGTCCTTCCCCACGTTGACGGATGACCCCGTTTGCCTCCAACAACCGGCGATGTCGGTTACGCTGATTCGATCACGTACGTTGCGAACAACCTGTCATCAAGGGTGTTTCTGTTCGGAGTACGACGTCCTGAAGGTAACCGGGTGATGGCGAGCGATCGGAGTGAGTAAAGCCCCGTGTACCGTACACTAGTAGGGGTCACCTGTCACTTTCACCGAAACATTTTATCCGATGACTCACTTGGCTGCTGGTGTCGATTGTGGAAATATCCGGGACCCGTCACTCCTGTAAGAATGCCGCAGATGAAGCTGCGAAGCACTGAGAACGAGAAAAGAAAGAGAAAAAAATTGTTGAAGGCGAAGAAGTTAGGGACCCCTCACCATTGTGGGGGTACCTCTGACGATCGAAGAACTTTCACACACGATGGAAATTACGTATACTCTGCAGAAAGAGAATAAAAAAAATCTGAAATGATTTACACCACGATGAGGACTGAAGCGGAGAGTTAAAAGAGAACTACGGACAAAACGAAAAGGAGAAAGAACACTGAGAATTCTATCTTCAACTTTGAATTTATTTGCTCTTGGCGAAAATACACGGGAGAGGACAGAGCTGGCGCGACTGTCCTCGAGAAAATTCTTAAGCGAACTGTCTGACGAGAGACGCTCTCGACTCTCGTTTGCCTCCGCACGGAGCTGCCTTTAATGGAGGGGACGGCTTCGAGCCCACCGATTGGCTGAGAGATCGACAAGGGAGTCGCAACCAAGCGGTGGGGACTGTCAGTCAGGCCCGCTGCCTCAGCCTTCCGCGCAGCGACGCTACACTAACTTAAAATAATTCGGTCATTCTGTTCATTTTATTTATTATCAATTATGCGTCAGAAAAATTTAATTAATAAAGAGGAATTTTTCTCTTCAGCCAAATCCCGAACGACCGTTATACTTCGAATGCTAAAACTCAAATGTAAATTAATTAAAACGAAAATGACAACTGTATTTGATCGAATGCCTTAAAACTTAATAAAACCTATTTTGTTAATTGATGTATGTGTAGACATTGGGAAGTGTATACACGTACATCAATCTGATGTTAAATTATTGTATTCAACCCTAGGGGAAGCTTTGTTTATTAATTTACCGTAGTCAGTCACGTCCAATAGGTGTGACTCGGCAGTTTGTCTCACTATTTTAATTTTCAAATGAACCCTCTTGTTTGTCCCTTAATTTGCCGTTAATCTTTTATATGTTTTAGTAAACATTTTGGAAGTTAATTAACTTCCAGAATGTTCGTTCAAAATTCCACTTGAGCCCCGGTTTACAATCCCGAAAATCGGCAATTTGTCACGTAGGATCTTCACTCAAGTGTTCTGCCTGAAAACTTGAGTGAAAGATCACGTAGGCAATTGCTTGGATTCTCGGGGTTCTAAATTCGTTAGCTTGACATACAACAACAACAAAATTCTTACGTAAAATTTGGCGAAGTATAATTATACGTATCAATTGAAGAAAAACAATATTTGCCATTAGCACACATACTTCATGAGAGGAAGGATGTGATATTTTCATGTTTTCGGGGTATACAATAAAATTCAACCAATTTAAACTTTTTAAATATCAATGAAAGGAAATATGGTGTTGTATGTTTTTACAATGTTCACAATTTGTGGTGAGAATTTTGGAGAATCCTTGCATCAAAGTTGATTTATTTCTATTTGAAGTAAAATATAATCAATTAAGAGTAAAGAATTATTTTCAAATATATAATGATTTTGTTTAAATCATATTGGAAAACAAATTTAGCCTAATATAATAGGACTTCTACAGTATAGAAAACATATCAGTAAAAGCATATTGTGAAGGTAGGGAGTCCTCATAATAAAATAAGCGAGCGAGTGCATACATTCATCCGCCTTGCTTCACCTCCTTTTCTAGCTAGGGGTGAAGTCGCGCTCTCTCTGTCAACGCACGGAAAAGATATGAATGCATGGCTTGACTCGACGGCCATCGCTGTCCACTCTCCTCTCCGTCTACGTTTTAATTCCCCATACACCCTATCTCTTTCTCACCTACCAGCCTACCGCTAAAACGCACGTGCTCGTGATCATAATAAAAGCACGTGGTCATCATGACATTGACGTCAAGCTCTGTACTCTCGCATACTACTAGGTCAGGGATAATAAACACTAGAATTAGAATCTGGTTGAAAACTCCGACCTACCCATATCATATGGGTAAATTAGAACTAAATTAAGATGTGAAATCAACCTCCATTTTCATCATTTATTAATCGATGACAAAAATTCCAACCTCATCAATATCAAAGTACAGGCGAGAAATCCTCGTATTTCTCATTTGCTGACGAACTTCCTGCCCCACGAAAAGCAAAGTGCAATTATATCGGGCGCTGAAAATTTTTGCAAATAAGCAGAGTACAGTGGCCGATCATACATTCCTCCGACTTCCCATCACAATTCCTTATTCTGCAAAATTTCCCAACCACTATCGTCCTAACTTTGTGCCTTTAAGTCAAGCCATTCCAGAACAAAATTCGCATTAACCTGAGCAATCTGCTACCGCCCAGACTGTCTCTTTTTGTCCCCGGTTTCGGCAAGGGTCGAGCGACGTGGTGCTGCCTTGATTTTTTTTTAGAATCTGCTACCGGCCAGACTGACTCCCTTTTTATTCGTTTCCGATAAATAAAAGTTGAGCGACGTGGTGCTGCCCGGATTTCTCAAACCCTTGCCCGTCCGTATTTCGGTATGCCAAATCCTCGTGTGTGAAACGGTCCGGACGTAAAATAAAAACACTTATCCGAACTGGAGGCGGTTTATTACCGCGAAAAATTAAATTACAAGCAACAGAATCGAGAAACCGAGAGAAAAAATGGTATCTTTCCGAATCTCAAAACGGAAAGGAACAATAAATTTTCTAAAAGATTTCGGTTCAATTCCACGAAAGGGACGATATATTTCTGTACCCCTTCGTTGAAGTTAACTCGATGAGGAAGTCGCAATCGCGGATGAATGTATCGCAATTGTGAAGGACTCGAACGGTCTACGAATTTTAAATCATAGATTGTGCATCGACATTCGAAAGGTGAAACTGTTTACGCCCAGCTAGAGTAATTCTAACTGGTAGGATTAATTTATTTGTAAGGTAAGACACCACTCTGTATCGTTCCAATTCTTCTTTGTCTAAAAGGTAAATAAATTCTTATAATTTATGTAGAACTGACGCCTCACAAACCAATTTTCCCAATTTAATTTCCCTCTTTTCCCGAGTAACGCAGAGAAAAAGGAATGATACTTCTCATTCCGAGAAGAAAAGATACCTAATCCACAAAATTAAAAAGGAGACAGCTTGCCTGTCTTCATAGTTTGTATCGGCCTCCGCCGTCGGAAGATAATTTTCCAGGATTGAATAAGAGCTTAACTCGAGGTACCAGAGAGATGGACCCTTTTATTAATTAATCTTTATTAATTATTAACCGTACGTAACCAACTGTTGGTGGCAGCGGTGGGATACGTATCTTTGATATTATCCCTATTTCGCTACGTTACCTTAACCTAAACCTTTACTTAAATCCTTACTTCTAACATGGATTGAAAATATCAAAAGTTCTGATAATGTGTTTATGTATTCATGCAAATTTGTGATTATGAATTCCTGTATTTATTTGTGAACCTGTTCATTGGAATATTCGGATTTTCTTATGCAATTTTCTTTTATTAATAATGTATGCAATAATTCAGAATTTTTAAATGAATTATTTAATAATATCTAAAACTCTGATTGATTTTCCGAAATAATCATTTGCGCCGTTTGGCGATGTGACGTATTTCGAAAAGTTAAATCAATCCTTTGTGCCGTTTGGCAAAGGGATTGACGTCTTTCAGTGTTTTCGAATTTTACAATAATGCAAAATGTTTAAATGAATTATTTAATAATTTCTAAAACTCTGATTGAGTTTCCGAAATAATCATTTGCGTCGTTTGGCGAAGTGACGTATTTCGAAAAGTTAAATCATTCCTTTGTGCCGTTTGGCAAAGGGATTGACGGCTGTCAGTGTTTTCGAATTTTACAATAATTCAAAACAAAACAAAAAAATTTTAGTTTTAAACTGGAAGAAAAGGGAACTCAGACAGCTTCCCTGTTCTTGAAATGGATAATAATAAAAATGGCAGACCTACCCTAGAGGAGGGAGGAAAATTTGGCAAAGTTTCTAAAAACGATTGGTTTATCAGACTCTCGTCAGTAACACTTTTGTTAAAATTGAATCAAATTCGGAATCAATCGAGGAAAAATCTGTGGTAACTTCCCGAGGACTTTTGGTACTAGGCTCAACACCCCAACCATCTACCACTGTTGAAAATAAAACCCTAGACGCACACACCGGCTCTCAACGATTGAGTAACGATAGTGAGTTTCGCGACTTCTTTGAATCCGCTCTTGAACACGCAGAAGCCCTCGTCAACCTAACTAAAATCACGAGATCGGGACTCCGTAGTAACGCCAGCAATAACTAGACATTCGTGCAGCTTCTCCTCTTCCCTGATTGTACGGTGAAGTTGCCCCCCTCACTTCGAGACCGAAAAGACACTGAAGTTAAGATTAGAATAGGAATCATGAGATTCTTCTAGCCTATACAAGCTATTTTTTTATATATAATTGAAAATATGCGGTCCAACCAGAAGTGACTTCAATCATTCAAACGCACAAATCAATTGTCATAATAAAAAAATCACACAACAGAGAAGTAACGTCACAGAGCTTTAATTGAATTTCGGCTCAATTTAAGCTTGTGGGTTTCCCCCTCTATAGAGGTACGTCGAGGCAAACGCCTCTGTTGCCTACATCGAGGGTGAAGCTAGTTACTTCTTCTCTCCACAGGACGAGAAACAGGAAGAATACACATAAAAGAAGAGGACGAGATTTCTAATCCTATGCGAGAAACTATTCAAGATAAGATTGATCGATGTTTAAGTGCTGAATTCAGCAAAGGTAGAGATCAAATATCTGACACTCCGGATAACGTGGGGTCCAACAACCACCTTCAATCACGGAAGAGAAGAAAGAGGTACGGCGCGAAGCATAAAAAAAAGACGGCTTGCATATATCAAAGCCCTACTATCTTTCAGAATCTTTTTTACCCCGAGATAAAAACGGTCCCAGTCGGCGTAGTACGGCCAGTAGTTCAGATTGCGAATACAGTACCTGAAATCACCACCGTTGACCCAATTGCAGCAATCGAGGTGATAGACCTAGACCAACAGGAAGCCCTTCTACAAAGGAGACACGCCATTCTTGAAGAAAATCACCTTCGTCAACCGGCCCTCGAACCCATTATCGAGGTTCTCGACATCGACATATCCGATGGCGACACTGTCATTTTAGAACCTGACGCGTAAATACACCTCACGGAAAAACCCACCCCCTGACCAGGATAAATAAAAATTCTGGTGTTGTGATCCTTTCGAACTCACGAACTAAGAAGTAACAGCAGTTAAAAAATTTGGTGTGGTGATTCCTGACCATTAAAACTTTTTTTTATAAAACCGATTATCTCTCATCATCCAAAATGACTCTCATCTTAGACATATAAATAACGTAAATTATAAAACTGAGACATGTCCGCTCGTGAGACCGAGAATAATCTTACTCCCACCGATAACTCAACACGAGCCAACATGATGGATATGAGTGCCGCGATGGTCACCGCCTTGGAGGGTATGACCCTTCAACAAAGCACGTTCCACATATCAACTTTCGATGGGAATGTCCCCCCCCCTTAAAGGAGTTCCTACAGGATATAGAGAACGGTGCGATCTATGTCACAGAAGCAACTGTACCGTCTTTCATAAAAATTGTCCTGAGCAAACTTAAGGGAATTGCGCGAGCGAGTGTTCGCGATAAGAAATTTTCAACGCCTAATGAACTCACCAAACATCTTAAGAAACGTTTTGCTCCCACTAAGAAGTACCAGTGGTACTTTGAGGCAATCGTCAACCTGAATTACATAAATCTTTAAACTATTAGTTAAATTTTGAACCAAAAAGATTAATATTCAAGCAAAAAGATAAATTTTCGAACAAATAGTTGAATTTTCAACAGAAAAAAAAGGAATTAAAAAAAGTTGAATTTTTAACAAAAAAGGGTGACTAATAAAAATGTTGACTTTTCATAAAAATAATCGAATTCTTAACGAAATATTTTTATTTTCAACTGAAAAGATGAATTTTCAACGAAAATGAGGAATTTTGAACGAATGAAATTTATTTTCTATCAAAAAAGACAAAGTTTTAACAAAATAATCAAATTTTTAACGAAATAGTTTCATTTTCAACCAAAAAGATAAATTTTCAACCCATAAGACGAATTTTCTGCCAAGAAGATTATTTTTCTACCAAAAAGATGAATCGTCAACAAAATAGTTAAATTTCTAACTAAAAAAAAATTATAAATTAAAAATATCAATTTTTAACAAAAAATGGAATAGTTAAAATTACAGGTATAAAATCAATTTTCATCAAAATAGTTGAGTCCTGATCTAGAGAGATAAATTTTCAACTAATTTGAATAAGGTAGTTACATTTTCAACTGAAAATATATGCATTTTAGAACAAAAATGACGAATTTTCTACAAAACAGTGAAATTTTCAACTGAAACAGAATTTTTAAAATAGCAATTGAATTTTGACCAGAAAGGATGAAAAAAGAAAGAAAAGAGGATGATACCAAAAGTTATGGATTTTTTAACAAAAAAGATGAATTTTCAGCATAAAGATTAATTTTCTACCTATAAAGACGATTTTTCAAGAAAATACATAAATCTTTAAAGAAATGTTTGAAATTTCAACTAGAAAAGTTAAAAAAAATGAAACTATTCTTTTCAACCAAAGAAATTAGTTTTTAACAAAAATGATAAATCCTCAATCAAAAAAAAGTTTTTGACCAAATAGTTGAATTTTCAACCAAAAAGATGGATATTCAAGCAAAAAGCTAAATTTTCGAATAAATAGTTGAATTTTCAACAGAAAAAAGGAAGAAATTAAAAAAAGGGTTGAATTTTTAACAAGATAATTAACGAAAATGATGAATTTTCAACCCATAAAATTAATTTTCTACCGAAAAATATAAAATTTTAACAAAATAATCAAATTTTTAACAAAATACTTTCATTTTCAACCAAAAAGATGAATTTTCAACCCATAAGACTAATTTTCTACCAAAAAAATGCAAAATTTCAGCAAAAAATAGAACTATCTTCATTCAAAGAAAATAATTTTGAACAAAAATGATGAATTTTCAACCCAAAAGATAAATTTTCAGCCAAATTGACAAAAATGATTAATTATTTTAAAAAGTTATAATAAAGAAAAGTGTCATAATATGAAGTCAACGAAAAGACATTATTAATTGATTCCGTAAGAAAATTGAGTGTATTTGATCAATAATAGCCAAACTCTGAATTCGTTTAAATAATTAATCATTTTTCTGAATTTGAAAATTATTTATACAAATTGTTTGAACAATCGCCAAATAGCATCTATTTGCAATAAATTGTTATGAAACATTATTTTTTCTCACATTTTATACAAAAACTCTAGATTTGAATCAGTTAAAACATTTCCAATCCAGAAAAAAAAACTTTTGTACAATAATTTGTTTACAACGTAATAAAATTTTTTTTAAATTATTGTCACCCTTTGAAAAGTTGAAAAATAATGTCAATTTTATTATTAAATAAAAAATTCACCATTTTTTAAATCAAAAACCCAACCATACAAATCTTTCTGAAAAAAGTCTTTTATTTATAAAAAGAGTTTAAATCGATTAAATATTGTAGTTTTACCGGTTGAAGATTCTTCATTTCAATTCAAAATGGTTTTATTGAAAATTTAACTTTTTGGTTGAAACTTCGCTTGGTTTTTGGTTACAAATTAATTTCTTTAACAGAAAATTTAATTATTTCACTTTTGTTGAAAATTTGTCTTTCTTAGTTGAAAATTCATGGATTTTGTTGAAATATCGTTATTTTTATATAACATTAAGATTCATGCTTGAAACTTCTTTTTTTTTTTTAAATTGAACTATTTTGGTGAAAACTTTAACTATTTTGTTCAAAATTAGTTCTTATTCAGTTGAAAATTAATTAAACTGTTTCATTTTTGACTGCAAATTTATATTTTCTAGTTAAAAATTCAACTATTTGGTTAAAAATTCATGTATTTCGTTAAAAATTTGTCTTTTTTAGTAGAAAATTAATCTTGTTGGTTAAAAATTCATGTTTGTTGTTGGAAATTCAACTATTTTTTTTTAATTCGTCTTTTTTGTTGAAAATTCAACGACTTGGTTGAAAGTTAAACTCTTTTGTTAAAAGATCATCTCTTTGATTCAAAATTTAACTATTTTGTTGAAAATTTTTCTTTATTTCGGTTAAACATTAATTTCATTAACTTAATATTCAACTATTTTATTTTTGGTTCAAAATTTATCATTTATTAGTTGAAAATTCAACTATGGAGTTGAGAATAAATGTATTGTGTAAAAAATTCGTCTTCTTGGTAGAAAATAAATCTTTGTTATAAATTAATGTTTTTGGTTAAAATTTAACTGATTGGTTGAAAGTTGAACTATATTTTTGAAAATTCATATTTTGGTTGAAGAATCATTATTTGAGTTAAAAATTAATCTCTTTGGCTTAAAATTTAATTTTTTAACTGATAATTTAACTGTTCCATTTGAAGATTCATCATTTTGGTCGAAAATTCATCTCTTTTGATAGAAATTTCATCCCTTGGGTTAAAAATCTATTTTTGGTTGAAATTTTTATTTTTTCGGTTGACTTTTTTTTTATTTATTGAAAATTCAACTATGTGGTTGAAAATTCATGTATTATGTAGAAAATTCATCTTTTTGGTAGGAAAGCAATCTTTTCGGTTAAAAGTTTATCCTTTTTGTGGAAAATTAAACCACTTAGTTGAAAGTTGAACTACTTTGTAAAAAATTAATTTTTTCCGTTGAAGATTTATCTTTGGGAAAATCCAACTATATTTGGTTGAAAGTTAATTCTTTTTTGTTTATTTTTTTCGTTGAAAATTTGTTATTTTTTCGTTGTTGTTGAAAATTCGTTTGTTTAAATAAAAATTTAACTACTTCATTTTTGGATGAAAATTTATTTTTTTGGTTGAAAATTCAACTATTTGATTAAAAATTCATGTATTATGTGAAAAATTCATATTTTTGGTAGATAAATTTATCTTTTTGTTTAAAAAGTGATCCCTTTGGTAGAAAATTCAATCACTTACTTGAAAGTTGAACTACATTTTAAAAAATTCAATTTTTTGGTTGAAAATTCACTTTTTTAACGTAAAATCTATGTCCTTGTTTCATTTTTGAGTAAAAATTCTTCATTTTTAACTAAAAATTCACCTATTCCTATATGGTTATAAATAGTATTTTGTTCAAAATTTGTCCTTTTGATAGAAAATTAATCTTTATGGTTGAAAATTTAACTGCTTGGTTGAAAGTTAAATTATTGTATTGTTGAAAATTAATATTTTTCGTTGAAGATTTATCATTTAAGTTGAGAATTCATCTCTTTAGTTAAAAATGTAACTATTTTGTTAAAAATTAATTTTTTTATCTGAAAATTTCACTATTATAGTTGAAGATTAATCATTTTAGTTAAAAATTTATCTCTTTTGGCAGAAATTTCATCTCTTTCGGAAAATCCAGCTATGTTTGCTTGAAAGCTATAATTCTTTTTTGTTAATTGTTTTCGCTAAAAATTCATTGTTTTTTTGTTGTTGAAAATATGTTTATTTAAATGGAAATTCAAGTATTCCATTTTTGGATAAAAATGTATCGTTTTGATTGCAAATTCAACTATTTGGTTGAAAATTCATGTATTATGTATAAAATTGATCTTTTTGGTAGGAAATTAAACTTTCTGGTTTAAAATTTGACCACTAGGTTGAAAGTTGAATTATATTGTTGCAAATTAATTTCTTTACTTGAATATTTATCACTTGTGTTAAAAATTCACCTCTTTAATTAAAAATGTAACTATTTTGTTGAAGATTAATCTTTTGAACTAAAAATTTAAGTATTTCAGTTGAAGATTACTCATTTTAGTTAAAAACTCATCTCTTTTGGTAAAAATTTAATCTTTTTGGGAAAATCCAACTATGCTTGGTTGAAAGCTAATTATTTTTTGTCAATTTTTTTCGCTGAAAATTCGTTTTTTTTTTTGTTTTTTTTTTTTTGAAAATACGTTTGTTTAAACGAAAATTCGAGTATTCAATTTTTGGATGAAAATTTATCCTTTTGATTGAAAATGTCACTATTTTGTTGAAAATTAATCTTTTTAACTGAAAATTTAACTATTCCAGTTGAAGATTCATCATTTTACTTAAAAATTCATCTCTTTTGGTGAAAATTCATACTTTTTGGGAAAAGCTAACTATGTTTGGTTGAACGCTAACTCTTTTTTGTTAATTTTTTTTGCTGAAAATTCGCTGTTTTTCGTTTTGGTGAAAATACGTTTGTTTAAGTGGAAATTTAAGTATTTCATTTTCAGATGAAAATTTATCGTTTTGTTTGAAAATTCAACTATTTGTTTGAAAATTCATGTATTATGTAAAAAATTGATCTTTTTGGTGGAAAATTCAACTAATTAGTTGAAAGTTAAACTCTGTTGTTAAAAATTCATTTTTTTGTTGAAGATTCATCATTTCAGTTAAAAATTCATGTCTTTGGTTGAACATTTAATTATTTTGTTGAAAATTATTTTTCTTAACTGAAATTTGAATTATTCCAGTTGAATATTCATAATTTCAGTTGAAAAATCATTTCTTTTGGTATAAACTTCATCTCTTTGGTTAAAATTCCAACTATTTTGGCTTGAAAGCAATTTGTTTTTCGTTCTAAAGTCTGCTATTATATTTTCGATCAAAAAATCATCTCTTTTGGTGAAAAAGTTATTGTTTAGTTGAAAATTTAATTATTTTGTTAAAAATTCAATAATTTTGATAGAAAGTCATCTCTTTTGGTTGAAAATTCCACTATTTTGGTAAAAAATTACTCTGGTTGAAAATTAATTTTGAAAATTCATATTCATCTCTTAAGTTGAGCATTGAACTATTTTGTTAAAAATTATAATTTTTTTTTGTTGGAAATTAATTTTCCTAACTGAAAATTTAACTATTCCTTTTTCGGTTAAAACTTTATCTTTTTTAGATGATAATTCATGTATTTTGTTGAAAATTTGTCCTTTTAATAGAAAATTAATCTTTATGGTTGAATGTTCAACCACTTGGTTGAAAGTTCAATTATATTGTTGAAAATAAATTTCTTCCCTTGAAGATTTATCACTTAGGTTAAAAATTCATCTCTTTAGTTGAAAAGGTAACTATTTTGTTGAAGAGTAATCTTTTTAACTGAAAATTTAACTTTTTAGTTGAAGATTAGTCATTTTAGTCGAAAACATATCTCTTTTGGTGGAAATTTAATCTTTTTGGGAAAATCCAACTATGTTGGGTTGAAAGTTAATTCTTTTTTATTAATTTTTTGGCTGAAAATTCGTTGCTTTTTGTTTTATTGAAAATACGTTTGTTTAAGTGGAAAATTAGGTATTCCATTTTTGGATGAAAATTTATCGTTTTGGTTGAAAATTCATGTCTTTGGTTGAAAATTTAATTATTTTGTTGAAAATGATTTTTCTTAACTGAAATTTGAATTATTCCAGTTGAATATTCATAATTTCAGTTAAAAAATCATCTCTATTGGTAGAAACTTCATCTCTTTGGTTGAAAATTCAACTATTTTGTTAAAAAATTTCTCTGGTTGAAAATTAATTTTGAAAATTCATATTCATCTCTTAAGTTGAGAATTGAACTATTTTGTTGAAAATTCGTATTTTTTTGTTGGAAATTAATTTTCCTAACTGAAAATTAACCTATTCCTTTTTCGGTTAAAACTTTATCTTTCTTAGATGATAATTCATGTATGTTTGTTGAAAATTCGTCTCTTTTGGTAGGAAATTTATCTCTGTTGTAGAAAATTTAACTATTTTCTTGATAATTCGTCCTATAATTTTTTTCGTTGAAATGTGTTTTTTTTAAATCGCTTGTTTAAATAAAAATTTAACTATTCCATTTTTGAATGAAAATGTACCTCTTTAGTGAAAAATTCAACTATTTGATTAAAAATTCACGTTTTATGTAGAAAATTCTTCTTTTTGGTAGAAAAACAATCCGGAGTAATCTTAGGACATCCAGAGTAATTGTGTATATAGAGATAATCCAGGGTAATCCGAGAGAACTCGGAGTAATCCACCTCCTTGAATATGCCGATTGAAAAAATTTTGTTTAACAAAAAAAAAAGTGTTTGTTGTAATGAGGGATGGTGAGCTACTTATTGGCACCGGAAGGTGCGTAATTTCTCAACTTGCGCGCTCAGAGTAACCCGTAATCAAGTAATTTTGCAATTTGGAAATTTTTCTGCAGTTCGGCCCGAGGCATCCGCGTGCCAAGTTGCATTCTGAGGGAACATTCCTGGAGGATCATATCCACGTTAAAAAAAAAACGAATAAGGAACCCTTTATCGGTTTTAAAACAAGTTTTCAAAGAAGCGCTATTCTCTTCACGTAAATACTGGCGCTGAGAGCATTAACCATTAAGAAAGGATGTTTTACCGAGGCTCAAATTAAAGTCTCGTTAGAGACGAGGTTGTAATGGATTCTTCGTATCCTGTGTTTCTTCTCATATTTAGACTATGGGTAACCTGGATGACTAAAAAATAATTAATCCTTTTTGTTCAGGACTCGGACTCATTTGAGAAATTCAAAATCGTGACAATGGTAGCACAAATTTGATCTGAATTAGTAGAAATTTTACTAATACAATTAGTAGCATTGTATCTGACTGTTAAATTAGTAATTTTATCAGTTTCTACTAAATGAATTGGTTAGATTTATGTTACTAAATGAATTAGTAAGGGTATTCTACTAATATGCTTAGCAGTGCCGACTTGCTAATTCAATGAGTAGCAATGAATTGCTATGGAAACATAATTCCATCATTTTGTAAATACTTTCTGCTGGTTTTTGAGTTTTAATGGAGAAACGATAATGTTTTCATAATTTATATTCTAAGTTTATATAGTTATATTAATAATAATTTTGTATTAACGATACAATATTTACAACTGAAACGGTATTGGGATCCGCTGCGCTGCAATACACCATCTATTTTTTTCAGTGCGGCCAAAATGTGAACTCGTGAAATCAGGTAGAATAACAGCATTCTCAGAAATTGAAATATTAAAATTATTATTATTGTATAAAATCTTGGATAGAAAATAAAATGAGATTTTTATTACAATTTTATTCATTTGTTCAAAGTAAAAAAATATAGGGTTGTCATAAAATCATTCTATCGATGATTTATAGGTCTTTTTTCATGTTTCACTTTTGAGGCAGCACCTATAATCATCAGATCCAGTTTTCCTAAGCGACAGAAATTATTATTTAACCTAAATGTTAAACAGAATTAAAAACTCTTTTGTCTTCAAAAAAGCCTTTTTTGAACCAACGTATTGTTAAACTTCGGATAAGATAAAATAAAAGTATCTAGGGTAAGGAGGGGCAGCGCCGACCGGTGGGGCAAAGGCGATTTTGCTTATAACATTGCCATTATTTAACAATTTTAATTCTACTTTGCATTAAATAAATCTATTTTATTAAAGAGATAGTGTTACTTACTAAAAACTTGAAACTTGATGTTGAAAAAGAAAAATTATGCAGAAAACCGTTTTGACAACGAAAGAATGGAAGATTCGCTGGCAGAAATATAAAGTTTTCAACATTATTTCCAGGAATCTTTAAAAGAAAACTTTTTCATTGTCCTGAAAGCTTTCAAAACTCTTAAAAAGCTCCTTTTTTCGAAGTCTTCAAAAATCTACATTTTTTTTTAAATTTCTTGAAATTATTTTGGAAATTGTTCAAAATTTCTAAATACAGCTTAAAATGTATTAGATTTTTACTATAATATTTTCAAAATTCTGAAAAATACAAAAAATTGCCTAAAATCTTCCTGATATAATTTTGGAAATATTTTGAAATAATTTTCAATTTTATCTTAAAATTCATTTTTCAAATTAAAAAATCAG
>JAABKJ010026545.1:5255826-5281546 GCA_011634705.1 Andricus grossulariae | reverse complement strand
CTTTTTAGAAAATCTTGAAAATCTTTCGAAATCTTTAAAAGAAAACTTTTATTCTCTTGAAACCTTTCAAAATTACTAAAAAGCACATTTTTTTAAAATCTTAAAAAACCTATATTTTGTTTTAAATTTCTTGAAATTAAAAAAAAAAAGTTAAATTTTAAATCATCTATTATTTCCAGCATTTCAAAATTCAATTTTCAATTTTCGTAATTTTTTAACACTTAAAAATTCCTCATAATCTTCCGGGATCTTTTAATTTCTTTAGAAATCCTATTAAATCCTCAAATATTGTCAGATTTCTTCTGAAATCATATAAAATAATTTAAAAATCCTTTTAAACTTTTAAAATTTTGTACAATATCTAGAAAAGTTTTGAAATCCCATACAAAATATTAAAAACTTTTTAAATTTTAAAATTCCTGAGATCAGTTAAAATTCTTACAACCATTCAGAATCTGTTAAAATTTTTGAAACCCTTTGAAAACTTTTGAAATATTCAAAATCTTCTAAAATCATCAAAGTCATGAAGTATCTGAAATTTCGATTTTGAGATGGTGGATGTGTTATTTTAGGGGAAAGTGAGGAAAAGTAGGGGAAGTGAGGTAAATTTGTCTGGAAGGGAGGGAAGAGGAAAGGGGAATAAAGAGGGAGAGGAAGTAGAGGAAGTACTTCAAGGAGAAGTAGTAGAAATAGAGGAGTGATGGGTGGTGTAGTAGTAGAAGGAGAGGAAGAAAAATAGTAGAAGTAGAAGAATGGTGAGGGGAATCAAGAGCGAGAGGAAGTAAGGGAACTAGTGGAAATAGAGGAGTGATGGGTGGTGTAGTAGTAGAAGGAGGGGAGGGAAAGTAGTAGAAGTA
Source organism: Andricus grossulariae (assembly GCA_011634705.1). Taxonomy (NCBI): domain Eukaryota; kingdom Metazoa; phylum Arthropoda; class Insecta; order Hymenoptera; family Cynipidae; genus Andricus; species Andricus grossulariae. Next base: position 5,280,689 of record JAABKJ010026545.1, on the reverse strand, counting down.
GAAGAATGGTGAGGGGAATCAAGAGCGAGAGGAAGTAAGGGAAGTAGTAGAAATAGAGGAGTGATGGGTGGTGTAGTAGTAGAAGGAGGGGAGGGAAAGAAGTATAAGTAGAAGAATGGTAAGGGGAATCAACAGCGAGAGGAAGTAGAGGAAGTACTTCATGGAGAAACAGTAGAAATAGTGAAGTGATGGGTGGTGTAGTAGTAGAAGCAGGGGAGGGAAAATAGTAGAAATAGAAGAATGTTACGGGGAATCAAGAGCGAGAGGAATTAGAGGAAGTACTTCAAGAAGAAGTAGTAGAAATAGTGGTGTGATGAGTGGTGTAGTAGTAGAAGCAGGAGAGGGAAAATAGTAGAAGTGTAAGAATGGCAAGGGGAATGAAGAGTGAGAGGAAGTAGAGGAAGTACTTCAAGGAGAAGTAGTAGAAATAGTGGAGTGATGAGTGGTGTAGTAATAGAAGGAGGGAAGGAAAAGTAGAAGAAGTAGAAGAATGGAAGTAAGGTAGGTGAGGGGATGTAAAGGAGCTGGGTTGGGGGATGAAGTAGTGGAAGTAGGAGAAGTAGGGCTTGTGATGGGAATTAGTGGCGGTGGAGAGGAAGGAGGGAAGTGAAAGGGAGGAAATGAGGGGCAGTAGGGAATATGATAGGAGGTGAATTAGTACAAGTAGGGAATGGAAAGCAATAGAAGTGGGAGACTAGGACTTGGGTATGTGAGGGGAAGTGGAGTATGTGAGGAAAAGTAGTGTAAGAAAAGGGTAGCGATGGCAAGGAAAGGGGGAATTAAGAGGTAGCGAAAGAGAGGGAAGGGATGGGATGAAGTAAGGGGAATTTCGTAAGGGAGAGAAAGTAGTATAAGTAAGAGACTGGAAGTAGAGTACGTAATGGAATGTAGTGGTGGAGGGGTGTGAGGGAATGGGAATCAAGAGGGAGGGAAGGTACAGAAAGTAGTGGAAGAGCATGGAAGTAGAGGATGTGACGAGAGGTGAATTAGTAAAAGTAGGAAAAGTAGGACATGTGAGGGGAAGTAGTGGCGGTGGAGAGGATGGAGTGAAGATTGAAGGGGGAATTAAAAGGAAGGGAGAGTAGAGGATATGATGGGAGGTGAAGTAGTAGAAATAAGGGAAGGGAAGCAGTAGAAGTGGGAGACTAAAACTTGGGTATGTGAGGGCAAGTAGAGTATTTGAGGAGTAGTAGTAGTGGTGGTGTGATAAGGAGGGGGAAGGGGGAATCAAAGGGAAGGGGAGGTAGAGAAAGTAGTGGATGGACGCGAAAGAAGAGGAAGTGATGGGAGTTGAAGCAGTAGGAGTAGCAGACTGGAAGTAAGGTATGTGAGGAGAAGTAGCGGAGGAGGAGAAGAGTGAAGAGAAGGGGCGGGGCAGTAGGAGGTAGGGAGCGGGAGATTTGAAACACTTTGAATACTTTTTTGTGAAAATGTTTGATGGCGAAAAAGAATAGAGGATTGAGGTAAGAATTTGTAAAAATTGCGAACGGTGAATGAAATTACAATAGATCGAGTTTATGAGGACTCTAACCGATAGTGAAGTCGAAGTGAAGTGTCGGAAGACTGATGGTCATTGCTCCTTTTCGAGACACGCTTGCGGCAGGACGCAGTTTCTCATCGAAGGTTTGCGGGCAAACAATACTCTGGACCCTAGTAAGAACTGTCACGAACGGACGACTCTAGTTGATCAAAGTCACTCGAAGAGATCATCACTAAAGCCACGAGAATCGTGAACGCTTCTTGTAACTTGATCTGAAGAAATTTTGTTAGATGTTCAATCTATTTTTTTTTTAATTATTGTTTTTGAATTTGAAATAGCAGTAATAGGAAAAAATATTTCTCAATACAACAGAACAATACAAGAACAAGATTTTTATTACAACAGCAATAATTTAAAAAACTTCAACGCATATTTAAAAAAATGCTTGCATTGAAATTTTTTTTTCGGTTATTGTTACTTGAAATTTAAACAATAATTTTGCAAAGTACATTGAGAATTTTGAAAAATTGTCCTTTGATTAAAATATTTCATTATTCATTTCCAATAAATAAATAATATTGATTTTCAAAAATGTCTTTAATTGTTTAATTTCAGGAATTTTTTAGTGTCGGAAATTTGATTTGGGAAGATTTCATTTTAAATCATTTTGAAAGTTTATTTAAAATTTAAATAGATTTCAAAAAAATGATAAACAAAATGTATAGATTTTTGAGAATTTCGAAATCAAATTTTGAAGCTTTTAATCGATTTTGAAACGTTTCAAGATGTAAAATGCTCAAAAAAGTTTCTCAAGATTTCTGGTCAAACTTGAAATGATATTTTATTTTAAAAAAATTAATTGTTTAAGAAAATTGAAAAAGATTTCAAGACGATTCAAGAGAAAAATTATTTGACAATTTAAAATATATTCAGGAATTTAAGAAGTTTTGACGAGATGAAAAATATTTTAAAACTTGAAAAGATGTCCAAAAATTAAAAAAATGTATAGATTTTTGAAGATTTTGAGATAAAGTTATAAAGCTTTTTATGGATTTTGAAAGGTTGAATGATGTGAAATGCTCACAAAAGTTTATAAAAATGTATGTGGCCGTGCGGTACATTTGAAAAAAACTTGTAAACAATATAAATATCATGATCTATCTTTCAGAACAATAGGGTTCCGTTATTTTTATTTTTAACCTTCAAGTGTGGCCGTGCGGTCTCACTAAACGCATCATGCTTCTGACACGTTGGTTCCACCCTCCATGAACAAGTTTGTTGTTATAATTTAAGACGTTAAAGAAGAATTTAAATTTCTAATTATTCTGAGTTTCATTTGCCAAATTTTAAAATATATATACAAAAATAGTGACTATATTTGAAAAAATCTTGTAAAACATTATAAATAGCATGATATATTTTCCAGAACAATAAGATTCCGTTATTTTTATTTTTAACCTATAAGTATGCCCGTGCGGTCGCATAGACCGCACCATGCTTCTGACACGTTGGTTCCTCCCTCCATTAACAAATTTGTTGTTATAATTTTAGACGTTGAAGAAGAATTTAAATTTCCCTTTATTTGGAGTTTCATTTGCTAAATTTTAAAATATATATCCAAAAATAGTAAGTATATTTGAAAAAATCTTGTAAAACAATATAAATATCATGATATATTTTTCAAAACAATAAGTTCCGTTATTTTTATTTTTAACCTTTTAGTGTGGCCGTGCGGTCTCATTGACCGCACCATGCTTCTGACACGTTGGTTCCTCCCTCCATAAAAAAATTTGTTGTTATAATTTAAGACGTTAAAGAAGAATTTAAATTTCCCTTTATTCGGAGTTTCATTTGCTAAATTTTAAAATATATATATCCAAAAATAGTAAGTATATTTGAAAAAATCTTGTAAAACAATATAAATATCATGATCTATTTTTCAAAACAATAAGTTCCGTTATTTTAATTTTTAGCCATTTAGTGTGGCCGTGCGGTCTCATTGACCGCACCCTGATTCTGACACGTTGGTTCCTCCCTCCACAAACAAATTTGTTATAATTTGAGACGTTAAAGAAGAATTTGAATTTCTATTTATTCTGAGTTTAATTTGCCAAATTTTAAAATATATATACAAAAATAGTAAGTATATTTGAAAACATTTTGTAAAACAATATAAATATCATGATCTTTTTTTCAAAACAATAGGGTTCCGTCATTTTTATTTTTAACGTTTGAGTGAGGCCGTGCGGTCTCATTGACCACAACATGCTTCTGACACGTTGGTTTCTTCCTCCACAAAAAAATTTATTATAATTTTAGACGTTAAAGAAGAATTTAAATTTTTATTTATTCTGAGTTTAATTTGCTAACTTTAAAAAAATATATATATGCAAAAATAGTAAGTATATTTGAAAAAATCTTGTAAAACAATATAAATATCATGATCTATCTTTGAGAAAAATAGGGTTCCGTCATTTTTATTTTTTACCTTCGAGTGTGGCCGTGCGGTCACATTGACCGCACCATGCTTCTGACACGTTGGTTCCTCCCTCCGTAAACAAATTTGTTGTTATCGCCCTTTTTATAATAAAGGAAAGAATAAAAAAGCAAATGGGTTAACAGAATATGGCACTAACTGTCAAACGATCGTATGCCAGCAGTTTAAGAGTTTACTGGGGCCGTTGGGACCTTGTTAGTTCAATTCGCTTGAATGCTCTTCCCTACGGAAATTTCTTCCTCACGTGCTCACAAAATTCAAACCATATGGTGTCATTATTATTTGAAATTATTTAAAATTATTATTTAAAATTATTATTTAAAATTATTATTTAAAATGTAAAGATTCGAACTCTTGAAACTATATTTTTTTTCTTTTTTGAAGTTATGAAAACTGATCTGCAAATTAAAACACTCAAAGTGAGACTCTTTTTCTTTTTTTTTAATTAAAACTTAAAAATTTAACATTAAAATTTTTTAACTTCTATAAATTGTATAGTTGAAAGATTCAAAAAATATAAATTAAAATATTTGTCAATTTTCAAAATTATACCCTTTGAAGCAATTTTAAGTTGAAAATATTAAAAATTGAGAGATTTCAATTTTACAAATAAATAATTATTCAGTTTTTGTTCATACATCAAAATTTGTTTTGAAATATTTTTAAAGTTCTCATCAAATTATTTTTTTTAAACAAAAATAAATTTAAGTTTTCTGAGAAATCTTAAGAACATTTTGTTGTTATATTAAAAGCTTTCAAAATCCTTGAAAATTTTTAAAATTTTATCTCACAATTTTCTCTGTTAAAATGATTTGAATTTTTACTGAAAGTTTTCATTAATCCTTCAAAATTAAAAAGAATTTTTAATCTTCCAGATTACATTTTTATCATTTTTGAAATCTTTTAGAATATTTTTAAATATTCTCTTCAAAATAATTCTTCAGAATTTGAGAATAAAAATATTTTTAATCTTTTCAAAACTTCTAAATATCTCTTAAACTTAGTCGCATTTTTTTCTAAATTAATAATTGTTTAATTATTATTTACTCATCAAAAGTTGTTTTTGATTTGTAGTCTTTTTACATATTCTGTTAAAATTAATTTTTCAAAACGAAAAACCATTGTCAATTTTGCTACGAATCTTAGAAAATTTGTTTATTATCTGAAAACCTTTAAAAATCCTTGAAAATTTAATTTCAGATTCTTCAAAAATCTATATTTGAATTTTTTTTATTTTCAACTTTTAAATTAAGTTTGTATCTTTCCGATTCTTCGAATATTTATAGATTCAAAGTACTCTTTTCCAACAAATCAGTTTTAAATTCTTTATGAATATCTGAGTAATAATTTCTAATTTTAAATAAACAGTCAAGCATTATTAAGTATTAAAAAATTGTTATTGTTTTTTAATTACAAAATTTTAATTTTAATGATTTAAAAATGGAATATTTTCGATTGAAACATTATTTGAATATGATTTGAAATTTCATAGAGGCGTTAACGTTTAATATTAATTAACAATTGATTATTAATTAATAATTTCGAAAATTTCTCAAAGTAAATAAAATTCTTTCAACACCAACACAAAGAAAAAAATCAGTGAAAGCGCTGAACGTTTCTCATCGATGAAATTAAAAGGATGTTCGGACTCAGTGGTCAGTACTGTTAAGGTATTGTCCTGTCCCGTTTCGAAATAATCTTCTAACAAACCTAATGGAGTATAAACCTCTGATATCGACAAAACTCATCTCTTTCCACCACGAGGTGAATATCACGAAGTTTTGTGTCCTCTACTAGAATTTCAGCAGAAAAGAAAAGAAAAAATTTTTAAACAAGTTTTTAAACTAATTCCCTTAAAAAATGGGCTTGCAATAATGATAATATTACAATAATAATAATAATAATAATGTGACTGAGTTGCAGGCAAGTCTATGTTGGACGGAAACTACAGTTTAAGGTGGGATCCAAACTACCAGAACCTCGATAAAAGAACATGAAAAAAATTCTAGAGGTACCGGCTCAGGGATCGATCCCCGGACCTCTGAAGTGAAGTCGGAGCGCTTAAGCGCCTGAGCGACCGACGCTCGTCAGATTATTATTATTATTGCAAGCTTCCTTTTCAGAAGGAATATTTTTTAAATTATACTTTGCATTTTATTGTTTTTAGGCTTTCGCAAATGTTTTTTTCTCAACAATGATTGAAAATTTCAATAAAGTTGTTTAATTTTCGAGCGAAGGTTAAAAATGTCAAAAATTAAATTAAATTTAAATTTCCCAATCAAAAAGATTAGTCTTCAAAAAAATTAGTTGGATTGTAAACCAAAAAGTTAAATTTTTATGCCAAAAGGACACATTTGCTAGAAGAAAGTTAAATTCCCAACCCAAAAAGTTGAATTTTCATCAAAAAGATTAATTATGAACAAAAAATTTAATAGATGATATTCTAATAAAAAAATAAATAAAAAAATAATGAAATTTTGAACAAAATAGTTCAATTTTTATCCAAATAATTGAATTCTTAGCAAAAAAAGATTAAATTTCTACACAAAAAGACGAATTTTCAACAAAATACATTAACTTTTAAGCAAATAGCTTCCTTTTTTAACCAAAAAATTTCTTTAACAAAAAATGATAAAGTTCAGTTCTCAGTAAAAAATAAATTTTCAACAAAATATCCCAATTTTCAACTGAAGCGATGAATTCTCTAAGCAAAAAGACTCCCTCTCCCTCTCCCTCTCCCTCTCCCTCTCCCTCTCCCTCTTGCTGTCTCACTCCCTCTCCCTCTTGCTGTCTCACTCTCTCCCTATTCCTCTTCCTCTTTCTTACGCTAAAATCATTAAAATCCTTTAAGATCCCTTAAAAAGCAATTCAAGCCCAGAATGCAATAGTGGTTAACCCATGCGTTAATTAACTAAAAGAAAAGTAACTAGAGTGATATTTTTATTTCAAGAAATGACTAAAAGTGACTCTCATCGGCCACCCCGATGAGAGTGTCCGCCCGTGGTGCTTTTTCCCCGGTGAGGAGGGATTGGGAAGTAGAAGAGAAAAAGAAGGGAATGGAAGCAAAAATAAATACAGCACGAGGATTAGAAAAGGGAGAAGTAAATGAAGGGAAAGTGGGGGAAGGGCGAAGAGGACAGAGCAGTGTGAAGAGGAAAAAGTATTCAAAATAGTGAAAGGGGAAGTGAAGAAAAAGAAGGAAGTGTAAGTAATATAAGGAATGAGTAAGTATGGGAGAAAAGGAAAAAGGAGGCGAAATAAGGGAGGCAAACTATAAAATATCGTGAGGGAATAGGTGGTGTGTGAAGAGGAGGTGAGATATAGGGGAGGTGAATTAGGAAAGTATGAAGTAAGTGGCAGGAGGGTACTGAGTAAAGAGAAGAGAGGAATTTCAATAGGGGTGGAAAACTAGAGTAAGCGAGGGAAGGGAAATAGGAGAGGATAATGAGAAGAAGGAAGAGTGTGTGTAGAGAATGTAGGAAATTAGGAAAGTGTCAGGTAATAGGAAGGTAAGTAGGTAAGAAGAGGATAGGGGAGGCGACATAAGGAAGGAAAAGCAGGGTAAATAAGCAAATGTAAAAGAATGTAGGGATAAAATTAAAGAAGTACCAGAAGGTATAGAAAATACAGAAATGTGAGAGAAGAATTAGTAAGAATGAAAGCCATTGTAGGGACAATAGGTGAGGCCACGAAGTAGGGAAGAAGAGGAAAAGGAGTTCGAAACCGATGAAGAGAAAGTGAGGGGAGTCGAATCAGGGTAACTAAGGGTGGATGAGGCCAATTTGGGATGAAGAGGATTGGAAAGGGAATGCGAAATATAAGAGGGAGTATAGAAGAGGTTGAGGGAGAAACTGGTATGTGAGGAGAGTTGAGATATAGGGGAAGGGAATTGGTAACGTGTGAAGTAGCAGGAGGGTAAGTAGAAGAAAATGAAAGAGAGGAGGCGAAATAAAGAAGGAAAAGCATATTAAGTGAGGGAAAGGAAGAGAAAGTGGTGGTAAGATGAGAGGGAAAGTATAAAAAGGAATGTGAGAGGAGGTTTAGTAGGGAGAAGAGAAAAGCGAGTGCGAAATAGGTGAGTGTGAGTAAGCGAAGGGAAAACAGAGTAAATGAGGATGAAGAAGGCAAATTTGGGGTGAAAAGGTAAGTGAATAAGAAATAGGAGAGGGAAAGTAGTGGAGAAAGGTGAGTGTAGGTGAAGTAGGTGAAGGGTGCGGATGGGCACTAGGCTGTGGTGGAGGAATGGTCAACTTTTTGGCAATCAACCTCAAAAAAAAACTGGTAAATAATATCAAAAACGGAATATATTTTTTAATGAAAGTATTAGATGTAGAGAGGTATGGATTTTTTTTTGTAGAACGACCATGAGGATGTGTTTGTGTGTAAGGTAAAGAAGCAAGGAAAGACAAAGGTACGACGAGAAAAGAACATAAAAAACATGAAAGAAAGATCATTTTGCTCTGGGCGATGGTGAAATATAGCGTGGAAAATAACGAAAGCAAGAGGAAAAAGAGAGACACCAGGAGACACGCTAACTGAAATTAAAAGCGACCAGCTGCGTATACTCGCCTCTTCTCACCACCTCGTAATATTCAAATCTCGTAAAAGTCCGTTATTAAATTTGGATATTGTGCAGCACAAGACGCTCATTATTAAAAATTGTCTCACATTTTTCAAAACAGTCGAAGCACTGGACGGTAATAACGCGACGAAATAAAGAAGAAAACGTAAAGGACGTAAAAGAAGGATTCTCTTATTAATATAGTTAAGAACGAGAGTTATTCTACATGCATGAGAAATTTCATAAAGAATACTAAAACGCTTTAAGACCACGGATTTAGTGCGCCCAGTAGTCTGAAATTTAATTAAAATTTTATTACATACATATATATTATATATCGCATGCGTATAATTTTAATGTGTGTAATTCTGGGTTTTCTATGGAAGTCCGGTTTCAAAATTCCATGAGTTTTCCAGGTTTATTTTTCAAAAAATCCGAGTTCCCTTTTTTCAAAAATCCTATTCAATTTTAACACATTCTGCTAGTGGTCGCAAACTAATTTATTTACTATTTTTTGTACAATTTTTAATCAGTGTCTACCAGGTGGATGATTTTTAATTCTCGGTTATTTCCCGGTTTTCCCTGCCTTTCAATTTTTTATTTTCCTCTTTTCTAAATTGGAATATTAATTTTTTGGTGAATTCTCTATACCACATTAGAATCCGAATTTTTTCGCAAACGCCCTTTTCCAAGTCAAAATTATAATTATTTTGAAAAATTCTTTATTTCATATCTGGAATTCAATTTTTTTCGCAAATTATGTGATCCAGTTCAAAATTCGATATAATTATTTTGAAAACTTTCCTATTCCAATTCAAAATTCTAATTTTTCTTGCAAATTCACTTTTTCAATTACTAAATTTAAAACAAAAAAAAAAGCTTTAAATAAATATTGTCCTCTCAAAAAATTCCCTGTTCTAAATAAGAATCATAATTATTTTTCTTAATATTTCCCGTTTCAGGTTGAAATTATATTTCATCCAAAAAATTTACATTTCCAAGTCTAAATGATAATTTTTCAGAATATTCCATCTTCCAAATCTAAATTATAACTTTTTCGTTGCAAAATTTTTAGTTACAGCTCAAAATTCTCATTTTTGTATAAAATTCACTGTTCTAAGTGAAGATAATAATTATTTTGAAAAATTTCCTGTGTAAAATTAGAATCAGATTCTTTTAATACGCTCCATCTTAAGTCAAAATTTTCATTATTTTGGAAAATTCCTAGTTCCATTTATAAATTATAATTTTTTCGCAAATCATGGGATCCAATTTAGAATCATACATTACTTTTTCAAAAATGTTCCTAATCAAATTTACAATAATAATTTTTTTTGAAAACTCACTGTTTCAAATTCCAAATTCTCTGGAAAACTTAAATAAATATTGTTCTTCTGAAAAATTACCTGCTCTAAATAAAAATCATATTTTTTGCATAATATTCCCCGTTCCAAGTTAAAATTATATTTCATTTGAAAAATTTATTGTTCCAAGTCAGAATTATAACTCTTTAAAAATTTTGTAATTCCAGTCAGAATCATAATCGTATGGAAAATTCATTGTTCCAGATCCAAATTATAATTTTTCGTTAGAATTCTTTTACCTATTCAGAACTAAAAATAATTGCTTGGTGAAATTTCTAGTTTCAACCAAAAATAAATATTTTTCTCAAAAGTTCACTGTTCCAAGTCAAAATTGTAATTATTTTGGAAAATTCCTTGTTCCAGGTCGTAATTGTAATTTTTTTTCGAAAATCCTCCGACGTAATTTCTTCGAAAAATTTCCCGTTTCAACTCAAAAAATATATATTTTTTAATCCAGGTATAACTTGAAATTATGATTTTTTTGAAAAATTTCCAATGCCAAATCAAAATTATCATTCTTTTCAGAAAAACCCTGTTCCAATTAGAACTTTTTTCGAAAATAACTCCATCCGAATAAAAATTATAATTATTCTTCCAATTCAAAATTACAATTTTTCTAGAAAATTCCCTGTTCAAAATTAGAATTTTTTTTTAAATTCCGAGATTCAGGAATTGTAACTTTCAGGGCTAAAAACCATTTTTTTTAACTTTTGAATTGAATAGCATTAAAAAGCATAACAACAAATCACGCAGGAATCTTCCCTACGAAAACGTGATATTATTGTAGAAATTCTCAGAAATTTTTATAGAATTTCATTAAATTTGTCGTACAAATGAATAAAAATTATTTACACCAGGGAATGTAAAAGGCTTTTCAAATAATTATTGAATTCTAAGCAATTAACAAAATGGTATAAAAAGATCAAAAACTTTGAGGTCCAAAGTGAAAAAAGATGTAAGAAGACAATTTTTTCCAAAAACAAGAAATAAATTCTTGAAAGAATAGATGTCCGAAGTCGACCCAAACATTTTCCATAAATGACTGCATTTTTTTATTCGCACCATCCGTAGAATCAACTAACTTGACGTTAGATGATTGTACGGTAGGTGCGAATAAAAAAATGCAGTGATGTTTTTTTAATTTTATGATTTTTCCAGCATTTTTCAGAACTTTTTTTTAATTTTTTACTTTTCTAGGTCATCCAGGTCTCGCAGCAACCCTGTATATGTATAATTTTATATTGTATATCTTATAAATATTTTCAAGTGATTATCTTGTCTGCAGATGTGACAAAATGGAAATTCATGGCACCTGAAATATGAAAAGTGTACCGCTTTAGGCCACTTTCACCTACTCAGTGGAAGAAGCACATATTTCTTTCATATTTAGAAGGATGAATGTGTTCTGCTTTCAACGAAAGATAAATTTCCAACCCCCTGACAGGAACAATAAATCGAATTTACACCTGCAGATTCTACCTCACATTTCCACTCATTCTCGTTTATTTTTAAACTATTTTTTTGTTGGCCTTGCATTCATTTCATAAATTTAAAAGTACTTTTATTCACAAATTAGTTTGAAAATTTCAACTGAGTTTAACACAGTTGAAAATTAAACTTTTGAATTTTCTACACTTGAATTTTCAACCAAAAAGATGAATTTTTAGTCAAGAAGTTTAATTTTTCACCCAAAAAGACGAATTTCCAAACAAATACTTGCATTTTTAACCAAAAATTTAATAGGTAAATTTTCAAAAAGAAAAAAAGAATTTTTGACTAACATCATGAATCTTCAACCATAGAAAAATAAATTTTTATAAAGTAAGTCATCATCCTACACACTACTGGAATCTTCAACAAAAAAGTCTCATTTTCTACCAAAAAGTTGTAAAAAAGGGGTCGGAATATTGAAAATCTACTTTTAAAAAATTCTTTAAAAATATATTGTTTGAAATTTTTTAATGAATTAAAAATTTTTAATTCATACGTTTAAAAATAAATAAAGCTTTTATAGTGAATTTTATTACTTCTGTACTGTATAATTTTTCTGCGATTAAAATTTATAAAACTGCTATTTCAAACGCTCTACATTTGAAAATGGTCTACTTTTAAGTCGTAAAATTGATTAATTTTCAATTTCAAATTCTTAGCCTATTTGAAAATTCAACCAAATACTTCAATTTTCAACGAAAAATGGAATTGATGAATTTTCAACCAATGAAATGAATTTTTAACTAACATGATGAATATTCAACCAAAAAAAAAGTTTTTAAATTCATTCGTCATTCTACCAAGTAGTTGAATTTTCAACCAAAAAGTCTAATTTTCAACCAAGAAGATGAACTCTTCACCAAAAAAGATAAAATTTAAACAAAATACGTTTCAACACAGTTTACAATAAAAAATTGAATAAGTAAATTTTCTGTTAAAAAAAAAGTTTTCCCCTAAAAATTGAATTTTCAACAAATCAGTTAAATTTTCGACTAAAATTATAATTCTTCTACCAACAAACAAAAGTGTTGAATAAGTTAGTACATTTTTCTACCAAAAAGTTCACTTTTGAACCGAAAAATATTAATTTTCAACTGAAAAGATCAGTTTACAATCAAAAATGAAATATTTCAATTTTTCGTTAAAAAAATTAATTTTTAAAGACAAAAAGAAAAGAATTTTCAACAATGTAGTTTGACTTACAACCAATCAGTAGAAAAAGGTTCGGAAAATTTAAAATCCACTTTGAAAATATTCTTTGAAAATATATTTATATGAATTTTTATATTAGTTTTTAATTTTAATTTGTTACCTTTCAAAATACTTGAATTACTTATTTCAAAAGCTATAACTTCGGTATAGTACAATTTTTCTGCAATTAAAATGTTAGAAATTTCAATTTAAAACCTTCTACATTTAAAAATGGTCCATTTTTTAGCACTAAAATGCATTAATTTTCAATTTTGAATGCTCAATTATGTTGAAAAAACAGCCGTTGAATTTTCTATACTCGAATTTTTAACCAAAAAGATGAATTTTTAATTAGGAAAATGAATCCTATATAAAAATAGACTACTTTTCAACCAACAATGATTAATTTTCTATAAAAAAAAGACAATATTTCTACAAAATACATTAATTTTCTACTGAATAGTTCAATTTTCAACTGAAAAAGATCAGTTTACAATAAAAAATTGAATAGTTAAATTTTATCTTAACAAAGTTGATTTTTAACCAAAAGAAAACGAATGTTCCACAACCTTGTTAATTTTTCAACTGAAATGATAAATTGTTAACCAAACGAGTATGAATTTTGAATAAAGTATTACATTTTTCTAACAAGGATTTAAATTTTTAAACAAAAAATCCTAATTTTTAACCCAGAAGAATAATTTCTACCCATAAATGCTATGTTTCAACAAAATACATAAATTTTCAACTGAATAGTTGAATTTTCAACTAAAAAATATCAGTTTCCGATTAAAAATGGAATAGGTAAATTTTTTGTAAAAAAATACCAAATAAGACGCGATTTCTACAAAATACATGAATTTTCAAACAAATAGTTACATTTTGAACTAAAAAAGATTGATTACCAATTAAAAATGAAATAACTAAATTTTCTGGTAAAACAATTAATTGTTAACAAAAATAAACTCTTTAATATGAAAATTCATCTCTTTGGTAGAAAATCTTGAAATTATAGAAATTTTAAGTGTTTCATATTGAATTCAATACCGTATTTACAATAATTTTTTTTTTGTTCGAGAAAAATAAGAGCCCAAAAATCGGTATTGGTGCCCAAGAAAATCTCAAAAAAGCTCAAAATTCTGATATGCTTATACTTAGTTCTCGTGCATATTTTGTTTTGAGCATAAATTTCAAGAGATGGGGGTTATTTTTTGAAAATAATTTCTGGCATTTTTAGAGAACACCTCCACCCAAAAGTCGGTTTTTCGCGAAAACTAAAAGACCCCAAAAACCGACATCGGTTCCCAAAAAAGCCCAAAATTAAATAATCTAAACTGTCACTTGTACATTCATATGTCTAATTTTGCAGAAAATTTTTATTTATTTTCAATACAGCAGCTTTTATTCGCAAAAATATTTCGAATTCTATACCATCCAATCTCTTGAAATGTTTTTTGTATGATGATTGTTTAAAATTAGAATAATTATTCTCTATACTTTAATCTGTCTTATTTGAAATTTCTAACGAGAGTGAGAAAGTCTTTTTGTCCTTCCTTTCTTTCTTCCACATTCAGATATATTTTGCTCTATTTTTTCTTGCCGGGTTTCATTACCGGTGAAATGTTATGAAAAAGCTCAATTGTTTGTGCAACGTTTTCACACGACGAACTTTTTTTATGTCGGATAAAAACTTTGTAGATAAAAAATATGTGCGTTGGGTTTCGATGCAAATGAGAGTGCTGCTGATGCATTACAAAGCATATATGCATTTAGATTATAAAGTATATGTCGTTCTATGAAAAATATGTGAATAACACGTGTGACAGCACTTGATGGAAAATTAAACAAGGATTCAAATGATGAATAAATTAGATGAAAATCGGAATCACCTCAAAAATATATACAATTTTAAAATTAACTGTAATAATCTTAATTATTTATATATACCATATATATATATATATATATATATAGAGCACCTGACCGGAAATCAGTTGACCTGGTGTTCGAATCCCAGCGGGGTGAAAGGAGAAGATCTTTTTTCTGAATGAAATTTAATTTAAAAAGTTTTTAATTTATATGTCCATCTTGTCTGAAATGACGTTAAAATATTTTCTGTATAGGAGAATATAATTTTGATCGATATTGTAGATTTCCATATTATATGTGGATTTCTCTTCTCGACCCGTTACCTTCTCCGATGATAATACAGATTTCTAATAAAAATTGACATGTAACATCTTGCTAAATAAAGCGTGATTCAGAAAAAAAACATATAATTATAAAACTGAAAAAATAAAAAAATACCGACAATTGAAAAAATATTTTTTTGAAACTAAACAAGCTCATAAAAGAAATAACTGAAAAAATTATATATTACAAAATTGGAAAAAATCCCGGTTTTCGTGTTCTTTACAATTATACAAATAAGAATATATTTTTAATAATACAAAAACTAAAAATTATGAAAAATTAAAAAATAACTATATAAAAAACTAGAAAACTGAAAAAACAGATAATCAAAAAAATAAATAATTTGAAAAAAACTCTCGCTTTTCATATTATTCACAAGTATATAAGTAATTTTTTTTTAAATCTCTTAAATAAAAAACTAAAATGATAACCAAACAGATTTTCTTTAACTGAAAAACCTAATAAATAATAATGCGGAAAACTACCAAATTTTAACAATGCCTTTTCAAAAGTGGAATTATTGAGAAAAAACAACTTTGAAAATATTTAATATTGCGAAATTTTGTTCGAAATTATACATTCATTTTAACTACACCCAGGGCGTTGTAAAAAATATTACAAAATAAACAGAAAGAGAAAAAGTCCCCGGCATAGTTAGAACTTTTTAATTGGGAAAAATTTCGCTTGGTATTTTTTTTCATTTTTACATAATTAAATATTTGCCGAGCTTTTATTTATATAATTTTGAATAACTTAAGAACCAGGAGATTTTTTAAAAATTTTAAAATTTTTTCTTATAAATGATTTAAGATATCACAAAAGAGCAAGAAGTATTTTTTAAAGAACATAGAAGGACAAAATCAACAAAAAATTGGTCAAAAATATAAGAATGAGTTTATTGTGAAAATTGACGTTTGATATTTTCAAATAAATTGTCGCCACTTGGTTAATGTTGAACCATTATCAAATTTTCAGTTGGTGTGGAAAATTTTGTTTCCTCAAATCGGAAAATTACGTTTTGCCTAATTTTCTCTAAAAAACAACACACTTCGTCGCTGAGAGATTCTGCCTAATTTGAAATTTATTTCATCACTAGAATTTTTTTCAACTAAGGATTGAAAATTAAACGTTGAATTATTCTAAATTAAAACTATCAATAATACATTCACCAAATTTATATCAATTAAAAAGTTAAGCGTTTCAAATTAGACAATATTCATATGACAGTATTTCATTATCATTATAAATAAAAAATTAGAATAACAGAGTTGAAAAAACGAAAACTGAAATGCAAAATGCAAAATAACACAAAAAAATTGTTGTCAAATTAAAAATTCAAGATTGTCAATATTATTAGATTAGATTACGAAATTTAAAAAGGATTTGCAAACCTCACATCATCTCATTGGGGTTTAATGATCCCTACAATTAGGCATTTGCATACTAATTATGGCGAATCCTCGCTTTGCTAAATGTGACTAAATGCAATGGCTTTAATTTAACAAGCGACCTCGAAGTTACATACGTGAGAGTCACTCGGAATTCACTCTTCGACATAAAGAGAACTTTGAACTGAGTAGAAGAGGTTTGGTACACGAAATCGTTGTTCGTTAAAACTAGTGGCGAAAGGAAAAATAAGAAAAAAAGAAAATTCCGGAAAATCCCACGAGTAGTGGCAGTCCTGCGGTTGATTAAAACGTGGAAAGAACCTGATGGCTCGCAATTTAGGATTCGCGGCTGTAAAAGTTCTCTCAAACGCATTTTCGACTGGTGGTTTTAGATAGAGATTGGGAAAATGTGGACCGTTTCAGATTTTAGAACGGAGAATTTTTATGAATTTTGTATCCAGGTTATGGATTTTAAAATCTCTTTCATTGTATAATTATTTTTTAAATAAAACTCTGTTTTGTCGATAATTTTTCTTATTTTAGATCTCACGGTTTTTTTTTGTTAGAAATGTTATTAAGCATTTGTTCGGCAGACATGTACATCAAATTCGCAATGTTTATAAACGAAAAACCTAATAATTAATCTTAATTTCAACTTTTTTATTGTTCTGTTAACGGCAAAATAATTAAATAGATGTTTTTAGATGGGTTTAACTTTATAATGACTAGTTTCTACTACCAAACAATTGTACTCGATGTCAGATAGTACCAGACATTTTTTTAGCTTAATATCCTTATCCGAAGCAATCTGAGATCTATAGGAAACTAAAATAATATATAATTTTAATTTAAAGGACAAATTAATACTCTGACAGAATCCACGGCCATCTTTTACGCGTTATTGCAGATCTATTGGTCGTTACTTTATGAAAGAAACTACAGAAGAAACTTTGAAATTAAAAGAACGGATCAACAAGAAAAGTCAAGATCTGCGTCCTTCTTATTTGTGCGATGTTAACTGGAAAAAATTAGCCGTAACTCATCATTTATTATTTACAATGACATGTAGATGGAAATTTTTTCAATGCGATAACATCAACCGGAAAACTGCGTTTTGTCCATCTACGCACTCTGAAAGCCAAAGAAAAATTAAAAAAATATTCTAATTTTCATTCGAAGGCCCGGTTCTAGGATTTTCTTCAACCAATTACTTGTACTCGATATGTTGGACAATACCAAAAAAAGTTTCAACTCAATATCTATTTCGGACAACTGCGTTTTGTCCACCCATGCACTCTAAAATCTGTAGAAAATTTTTTTTAAATTCTTATTTTCGTTTAAACACCCGGTTCTCGGATTTTCTTTCACTAATTAATTGTACTTGATGTTGGAAAGTACCACAAAAGTTATATGTCAATATCCTTATCGGACAACTGCGTTTTGTCCAATCATGCATTCTAAAATCAGTAGGAAAATTTTTTTAAATTCTTATTTTCGTTTTAACGCCTGATTCTCAGATTTTCTTTCCCTGATTACTTATAATCGATGTCGGACAATACCAAAAAAAATTACCATATTTCCATTAAAATTTTTTACAAATTTTATTGTTTTTGAAGGTTACTATTTTCAGTTCTACATTATGAAAGACTTTGGAATCCGAAACAATATTCTTTAACCAATAAATACTTTTCTCTGAAACTTCTTTTTTTTACTACAGTAAGTACATTTCTCTTAATGCATAGAATATTCAATATTTAAATATTAAACTTTCGTGAAAAAAAAATAATACAGTACTAACGAACTGCTAGTCGGAAGAAACCAAAATTTATTGAATATTTAAGGGAAATAAGGGAAAATTTTTTCAACTTAAGGCACTTAAGGTAATCAGAAAAAAAGGGGAAGTAGAGTAACAAAGACGAGACTTGAGTTTTGTTTGGTTCGTTTTACCGTGATCAAGAAATATTAATAATTTATCATAGAATATGTATTCCTTTTATATGTCGTGGTTTTATAAAGTAGATAGATGTATCAGAAAGATAAGGAAATGAGATGTACAAAATTTCAGACGAGCGAAGCCAATTCTTATGCAAAGGAGTTGGAAAATGAAGCTTTTCTTTTAGAGGAGATAAAAGAGGGTAGATCGAAATAAGAAAATGGGACGAGGGTAAGTTTATCGCATTTTTGTAAATAAGAATTTACTCAGTATTCTGCGTACATTCAGTTTCATTATTATAATTAGGGTTGCTACAAAATCCAAATTTCGAAATTCCCTAATTCTTCTCTGACCAATTTTTTATTTTCCCTTACCGTTATAATTTTTCTTTCACGCATGAAAACAACCTGAATTTTTAACAAAACAGATGAACTTTTATTCAAATAGTTGATTTTTTAACCAAAAAGATGAATTTTCAACCTAGAATATCAATTTTCTACCAAGGAAGACGAATTTTTAACAACATACATAATGCTTCAACTAAAAAAGATAAATTTTAAACATAATAATTAAATTTTTTACCAAAGGGATAAATTTTCAACCCAGACGATTAAATTTCTACCTAAAAATTAATATTATAATTGAATTTTCAGTTGAAGCAATTAATTTTTAACCCGGAAAAAAAAGAATTTTCAAAAAAATAGTTACATTTTTAACCAAAGAGATGAATCTTCAACCAAAAAAAATTAATTCTGAAAAAAGTGTAATCGTTGATATTTCGACTAAGAATGATTTGCATTTTCAATACAAAAAAGTTGAATTAAACCAAAGAATACTAATATTTAACAAACTAATTAAATCCTCAATCAAAGAAGATTAATGTTTGAACAAAAAAGAAGAATTATACAGAAAAATCAAATTTTTTAGCCAAGAAGACGAATTTTCTACAAAATAGTTGAACTTTTAACCCTAAAAAAGTGTTTCAAACCAAATAAATTCATTTTTAAATAAATACAATTAATTTCCAAGAGAAAATGAAATATTTACATGTTCAGTTTAAAACAATAATTCCAAACAACAACAAAAACTCGTATTTTCACCAAAATAATTGAATTTGCAACCAAAGAAATCAATTTTTAACTAAAATGCTAAATCTTCAACCGAAAAAAATAATTTTAAAACAAATAGTTGAATTTTGAACCAAAAAGATTAATTATCCACCAAAAGAAGAAAAACTTTCAACAAAATACATGAATTTTCAACTAAAGAGGATAAATTTGAAATCAAAAATTGAGTAGTTAAATTTTCAGTACAAAAAATTAATTTTCAACTAATAAAACCCGAATGTTCAGTAAAATAGTTAAATTTTCAATTGAATAGTTACATTTTTAACAAAAAAAGATGGATTTTTCTCAAAAAATGAATAGTTATATTTGTAGAAAAAAAAACTTTTACCCCAAAAAGAATTTAACGGAACAGTTAAATTTTCAAATAAAAAGATAAACATTCTTACAGAAGACGAATTTTCAATTGAAGAAGATAAATTTTCAAAAAAACATGAAATTGTTAAGTTTACAGTTTAAAAAATTAGTTTTCAACAAAACAGAAGATTTCTCAACTTAAATGATGGATTATCAACCAAACAATTAATTTTTAACAAAGTTGTTCCAGTTTCAATCAAATATTTTAATTTGTAACTAAAAATATGAATTCTCCACGAAAAATGTTTAACCAAAAAAGATCTTAATTTATAACAAGAAATAGTTGAATTTTCAGTGACAAAATTTGAATTTTCAACAAAACATATGAACTTTCAACAAAAGACTCTTATTTTCTAAGCAGTTGAATTTTCAACCAAAAAAGATAAATTTTCAAACAAATATGGAATGGTAAAATACTTAGCTAAAAAAATCAGTTTTCAACAAAAAGAATATGTTTCAGCCAGAATGAATTATCAACCAAACAATTAATTTTTAACAAGTTTGTTCCACATTCAAGTAAGTAATTGAATTTTCTACTACAAAAGGTGAATTTTCAACGAAAAAAGATGAATTCGCAATGAAAAATGTTTTACCAAAAAAGATTTTAATTTGGAACCAAAAATAGTTGAATTCAACCAAGAAAAAAAAACAATTTTTAACCAAATATTTGAAAACTTTTGCAGTCAATAAAGAACAAAAATTTCATTCAAAAGTCTTGAATTTTTCTACTGAACAGACTAATTTTCTACAAGACAGTTAAATTTTTAATCCAAAAATATGAATTTAAAACAAACTACATGAATTTTCAACTAAAGAGGATAAATTTGAAACCAAAAATAGAATAGATAAATTTTCAGTACAAAAAATTAATTTTCACTAATAAAAAACGAATGTTCAATAAAATAGTTAAATTTTCAATCGAACAGTTACATTTTTAACAAAAAAGATGGATTTTTCTCGAAAAATGAAATAATTATATTTTTAGTTGAAAAAAATTAATTTTTAACACGCAAAAAAATGTGAGAAAAAAGGTATATTTTCAAAGAAAAAGATGAAAATTTTTACAAAAGACAAATTTTCAACTGAAGAAGATATATTTTCAAACAAAGATGAAATTGTTAAGTTTTCAGTTTTAAAAATTAGTTTCCAACCAAACAGAAGATTTCTCAACTGAAATGATGAATCATCAACCAAACAATTAATTTGTAACAAAGTTGTTCCACTTTCAATTAAATATTGGAATTTGCAACTACAATGAATTCTCAACGAAAAATGTTTACCAAAAAAAAATGTTTATTTAGAATAAGAAATAGTTGAATTTTCAACTAAAAATTAATTTTCAACAAAATACATGCATTTTCAACTAAAGATATGGATGTTTTTTCTAAGCAGTTGAATTTTCAACCAAAAAAGACAAATTTTCAAACAAACATGAAATAGTAAAATATTTAGTTAAAAAAATCAGTTTTCAACAAAAAGAATATTTTTCAAACAGAATGAATCATGAACCAAACAATTAATTTTTTACTTTGTTCCACATTCAAGTAAGTAGTTGAATTTACAACTACAAAAGGTGAATTTTCAAGGAAAAAAGATGAATTTGCAATGAAAAATGTTTCACCAAAAAAGATTTTAATTTGGAACCAAAAATAGTTGAATTCAACCAAGAACAAAAACCAATTTTTAACCAAATATTTGAAAACTTTTGCAGTCAATAAAGAACAAAAATTTCATTCAAAAGTCTTGAATTTTTCTACTAAACAGACTAATTTTCTACAAGACAGTTAAATTTTTAATCCAAAAATATGAATTTAAAACAAAATAAATGAATTTTCAACCACAAATGGAAAAGTTGTTTTTCACTCAAAAAAATTACCTTTCAACAAAAGAACTAATTTTCAACCCAAAAAGACTTATTTTTAAAAAACAGATGAATTTTCAACGAAAAAATTCTTTTTTACAAAATTGATGAATTTTCAACAAAATAATCAAATTTACTTCAACCTCAGTTTATCGAAAATTCCCTGACTCTTTCAGCAACTCTGTATAATGCATTTAGGAAAGCTGTGAAATTTGAAACTCACCCCTGTTCTAAGGTTGATGAGGGAATGAGGAATTCCGGTTTCTGTCTGGAAGGCAGGTAACATCCGCTCACCGAGCTGAGCTGCCTTATCTCGGAACATCACATCTCCCGTAAGTGCATAGCAGGACAAAAGACTTCCCATGAAACGAATGTTTGTCTCGAAAAGCGATATTTCGGAATTCTGAAAAAATAAAAACAAACACATGTTAAATAAACAATTAAAACTTAACTTTTTTATTAAGGATTCAATAACAGATAATTAGAATTAAGCCATTCTTTACACTTGAATCAGTAAAATATAACTGTTTGTCAGTAAAATTCTACTAATTACTGTAGCTAGAATACCGACAC
The DNA here is from genome assembly GCA_011634705.1 of Andricus grossulariae. NCBI lineage: Eukaryota > Metazoa > Arthropoda > Insecta > Hymenoptera > Cynipidae > Andricus > Andricus grossulariae. The sequence goes on along the minus strand of JAABKJ010026545.1, from coordinate 5,258,676 downwards.
TGATAATTGGTAAAAAAATACTGATTTAATTAGTAATTATTTCTATATGCATTCGCACTATCCGAATTCATAATTACATATTTCTAAGATATTTTTCTTTGTAAATTATCGTACACAAACAAATTTAATGTAAGAAATATTTTATTTACATTTATATTCTTTGTAAAAAGTGAAACTTTTCACAAATGGTTGGACTTTAGAGTGGTCCAAAAAATGTTTTCTCGAATTTTTATGGGGACACCCCCCAAATTTGTTAGAATCCACCCAAGAATGAATCTATTTTTTTTTTTTTTCTTTTTAAGTGATATTTACGGGTGCCGAAAGCCCTATGAAGTTTAACATGCATTTCCCATAAGAAAAAAAGACGTTTTTGTAAATCTTATTCAGAATCCTCAATATTATCTCAAACCAGAACCAGCGATTTGAATTTCGAAGATACGTTTTTTCTGCCTATGAACCAATTCAAATGCGAATAGATCATAGGAACTATGTGCTTGGTCCGAACCAAGAATATATTGTATTATCAACATCTACTGGTGACGTTTTTGCAATATTGGACTTCAGTGGGACTCTTCATGGAATATATAAGACAGGTGAAAATGATGGGCGAATAAAAATGAATATAATGAGCGGCGCAGTTGATAATTTGACTGCAGATGAAATCAGGTGTTGTCCAGTAGGCAAAAATCACCCAATCTTCCCAAACAGTTTTATTAAAGCTTTTACTAATCACAATTCAATAGAGTTCGGATGAAATTCCGATGGCCGAAGCTATCCTGGTTCCTCTTCTTATTTCAGACAAAATGCATCTGCCCGGACTTCTCCTCAGTAGCCTCCTCTCTATGCCAGGTCCAGTTCTCCTCTGTGCAGAGTTTCTTGTCATGAAGTACTAGGGTATGCACTTGGACAATTTGGATATATTTGGCTGATCCTCGAGGCAAATCAGAACCGGCAATTCGAGTTTCGAAGATACGATTTTCCCACCAATAAAAAAATGCAATTGCTCATAGAAAAATGGTAAATTTGTATCACGCCGAACCAAGGATATATTGTGTTATCAACATCTAGTGGTGACGTTTTTGCAATACTGGAGTATATTGGGATTCTTCGTGAAATATATGAGACAGATAGAAATTATTTGAGGATGAAAATGAATATGAATAGCAGCGATGTTAGGAATATGACATCAGATGAAATCAAGGAATGACATATAAGAAAGATATTACCCAATCTTCCCGCAACTTTTTATGAAGGTTACTGCAAATTGCGAGTCACTGGAGACTGTGTATAATTATTTCAATAAAAAATTGTAGAATGAAACATGATAATTATTGTAGCCTGAAGTTGGATAAAAATTAATTAAAACATCAGAACTTCATTGTAGTTTTTTCTTCAAATTGCTTTTTTGAAATTTTTAATCAATGCAAATAATAAGCTCTCACGTAAGAGATTATGATTTTCAATATTAAAAGCCTGTAAAAGGGCTCTAATTAATATAATGTTTTGGGGGCTCCAGCTGTCAAATTTATTTGATTGATTTGTTTAATTTTGTGGGATCGCGATTACCACCTTTCAATTCGAAATGTTTCCTTTCTCAGCTGCCCTGTTAACATTGAATCTCAATAATAAAGAGTGTTTTCTTTTGATTAACTGACGCACTAACTCTAGTTTTGATTCTAATGTATTCAAATTTGAAGAAAATGGAATAGAAAACAGATAGTAAAATTCCAAAGGATTCAAGAAAACACAAGCGATTTCATTTTCGACTTACCCTAACTTATAGCTACTGCCACACTTCATTCCCCAGGGGAAAGGAAAGAGTAGGCAAGGAAAAGATTTCTCGTTTTTGGAAAAGGATGTCACTTGTCAAGTTCACCCCTTTTCTGGGACCGTTGCACTTGGCTGACATTATTCAAACAAAATAAAGACTCGAAAGCGCCAGACAGATGCGTCCTCATAGGTTTAAACAATTTCTTGAAGCTTCAGTGCTATATAATAATTTCATCTAATTATAAAGCCGCCGGATGTAATAGCATGTAATAATTGTTCACACAACAGAATGTCATGTGTCTTTAATGATAAGATTCACTACGTTCTACCAGGAGAACATATTCTTTAGCAACTTCCTAGACTAGATAATTTCATAAATGTTACTCGCCTAATAAGAGATGTCGGCTAAATATCTTACAGTCCGTTTCAAGGTAAAAGAAGTAGCTGGATAGTAAGTGGAAGAACTCAACAAATTAATTTTCAAACTTCACTTTTCAAAAGTATGATTCACACTCAGGATCCTTTTATTGCTACAGATGGATTACTGTACTTCATAAACAAAAAGCGTTCTTTAAAGTCTTTGAAAATTACGCGGAGTTTCAATGCATTTTGTCCAGAATTGATCAAAATCATGCACTGTGCAGATTGTGAAGACAGATTTAATGATAAACCAAATTTGAAAAAATCTATTGAGTTCGAACATTGTAACTATACTCTTGATACGAAATTTATAGTAAGTTATAAAATTGAAGGTGACAAAAGTTATTAAAAGAACCAAATTTCTTTAACTTTTTTAAAAAGCACTTTTGACAATTTATGTTTAGGGCTGATATTCTAAGATGTGACTATCAACGCTGCTGCAATTAACAGTAATTATATTATGTTGACCATCTCTAATGGATTGTGTTCTTTCAAATGGTGGTGAAAAAGTATAATTATATAAAACTATAAATTAAGCATTGCGAAGCACTCTTTATAAATGTTGCACATATTGAAAAAAATGTGATCGATTCCTGTGGTTTATTTCTCCTACTATGATAATTCGAGGTCAAATGATTACCGCGGGTTGGCTCACTCAGT
>JAABKJ010026545.1:5185257-5255726 GCA_011634705.1 Andricus grossulariae | reverse complement strand
TGATCGATTCCTGTGGTTTATTTCTCCTACTATGATAATTCGAGGTCAAATGATTACCGCGGGTTGGCTCACTCAGTGCATATTAATTCAGTATGTTCAACTTGAGCTTATGCTTACATTGTTGTGACTTCGAAGAGAGAAGACCTTTCAAAACGCTGTTTTGTTCTCGTGAAAACTGTGCATTTTTTCAAGGAACCAAGGTTAGCTCAACTTTATTTCTGTATTTTCGTTTCAAAAACTTACTATTCCTAAATAATGCAATTTTATAATGAAATTCATTGTTCTATTTCTCGAAACTCATTTTTCCTGCTAGTTTTAATTTTTGTGTGATTTGCTTATTTGTTTCAAAAATTTATTCTAATATTAAGTGAATTCATGGAGTTTTGCATCTTTGTGTGCATATATTTATTGTAATGCATTCACGTGAAAATTTATTATTTGGTTTCATAATAGTAATTATGATCACATAGTAATGTTTGACATCTTTTTGTTTCTTATCCTTTATTGTGAATAGTATTTTTAGTATAAATTTCAAGAATTTCATTATAATCCTGAAATTTCAGTACGAAAAGTGCAAACCCTTCTGTAGTTTTACTGATTTTTATTGACGACTAAATTCAGGCTAATTATTTATATAAAACTGAAGATTCAAAAAATTTTGAGAAAGACAAAAATTGAAAATTATGAACGCAAGATTGTTTATTGCGAGCCCTAATCAATGACATTCCTTAAACTTGCCCTCACTCAATGTAAAATTGAATGACTTGTCGAGCCATGCAAGATACGTCTTTTTATTTCAAAGTTTTGCCAAACTTATGATAAATTATAAAATGAATATATAAACATACCAATTGATTAAAGCATGTTTTTCCGCAGAAGAAATGCTTCGTACCAAATAAAAAAGGCTTTACAGAAAAATGAGAACTTTTTTCATGTTTATGATCACGTGCATCATATTCAATTTTGCAATAGGGGCAATAGGCGAAGATGTCAGTAAATGTGACGAGCTTAGGAAAATCAAATTTGAGCAAGTTGAAGGAACAAGTGGAGATTACAATGAAATTATCGCTAGAAAAAATCAGTTTGTTACATTGCATGGAAACGAGTTAACACTTTTTGAAGATTATTCAAAGCCAATTATTCGAAAGTCTCTTCCTTTTTCGCCAGATAGACTCAATATGAATGTATTTGACAACATTCTATTTCCCTTCGAAAAGCGTTTGGGCATTTACATACCTGAAAACGATGAGATAATTTGGAAACACCATGAGGAAGAAGAATTCAAATATTTTATAATACAAGAAAATTTGGGATTTGATGACTATAACACTATCTATGCAATTACTGATGACGGGATTTCCTATGCTAAAGATTCAGACAAATTGTTAACATTTCTTCCTCGATTAGATCGTTTTAAAAAAGTTATACACCTAGTAGACGGTTATAGAAATAATTTTTACTTTGCACATAATAGTGAAAAAGCGACCTGGATAGTCAATGGAGTAACTGAACAACCTATCATGCAGACATAGAGTATTAAATACTTGAATTACATTTCGATCAGTGATGATTATAAGAGAGGCATGATATTTCTTATAAGCAAAAATTGTACTATGAAGGCTTTTGAAGTTTCTTGCGAACTGACTGTATATAAATATTCTGAACCCAACTTGATCAAGATCATGCATTTCGAAGATTGCGAATATGGACGTCCTTCTGGTAAATTTGTATTTCAGTCTAGGAAAAATAGTGATCTCAATTTTTTTTTCAATAAAGACAAGATTTATCGATCTTTCACTACTGATTATTCTGATAATGTACAAGTTTGTCTGTTCACAAAATTGAGTAATGGTACGATTAATGCTGGTGCGGTGCAAAGTCATTATATCATGCTGGCAACGTTCAATGGACTGTGGTCTTTCAAGTGGTGATAAGAAAGTATAGATATATGAAACTTAAGATTACAAATAAATCAAATTCCCCCTTAGACTCTTGTTATTTTTCACGATACTGGCCATAAGGAAACCTACGTTTCGAATCATTTCTTTTCTTCCATAGACCTGTATTTTTTAAGTATAACTAACTTACGTAGAAGCAATTATGCACATTTCAATCTTTTCTTTGTATTCTGTCTCAATCCAAACAATGTTCTTTGAAACACAAGATTTTGGAATGATAATGAATGATAAATGATAATGAATGCTAATTTGTTCACTTGCAAAGTAATAAGAACCTGCCGCAATAGTTGTTTCAAAATGTCTGATTATTTTTGCAATAAATCATGCAAATCTTTTAAAAAGTCTCTTTAAATATGTCTTTCATCTGGCTGAAAGCGTATGCAAAATTTAGGCCTAATATAATAAATAGTTTTGCATGAAAGCTTTTTTTTGTTACCAAATTTTCCGTAGATCGCCGAATTGCAATTATTTTCTGTTGAATCTTTGCTACAATTCCTGCTAGTTGAATAAAACTATTATCATTTACAGAACAGGTCAGTTTTCTAAAGACTAAAAATATTCTGATTGAAAGTTTTTTCTTCAAAAATATATTTTTTGACTAAAGTCTTCAGAATACATAATTCTGTACTTTTTGCAAACTAAATTCCTTGAGAATAGAACATAGTTTTTGGTTTGCGACTAATTGTACTTTTCAAGTCATTCTGAATTTTGAAGGGAAATCTACGGCTCAAGGGATCAAAGAGTATTCGAAAGAAATACTGTGATTTTATAAAGTTGGAGACAAAAATGGAAACGTCGTAAAAGTAATTTCTGGACCAGGGAAATTCATGGCTTGGCAAGGTGATAAATTACTAATATTTGACAATCATGAACTACTTCATAAAAGAGAAATTCAAACTTTCACATTAAGATTAAGTTTGAACATTTTTGAAAAAATTGTATTCAGTATTTTCGATCGTTTAGATATTTATGTACACCAGTTTCATATTTTTGTTTCAAAACTTTATTATTTCGACTCAAAAATGTATTCAACAACATTGTGTTAACCTTTAAAAACATGTCGGTCATTTATACATCAAAAAAGAAGATTACACGACTTTTTCACAGAAAATAGAAGTAACTTTTACCTTGCCCTTAAAAGTTTGTCGTAAGAAGCTATGTTAATGATATTTACCCTTTAAGACCGTGAAAATATCATAGTAGTGAAATACGATAGCGATACATTTTACTTTGCGTATATAAGTGAAAAAGCCAGCTGGATATTAAATAGAAAAACTAAACAGATTATGTTTGAAACATCATTTGCCAAAAGTATGATTTATGCTCAGGATCCTTTTATTGTTACAGATGGATCACAGTACTTTGCAAGCAAATAGTTTGACTGTTCTTCAAAGGCTTTGAAAATTACTCAAAGTTTTAGTGTATTTTGTCCAAAATTTCTCAAAATTATGCACATTGCAAATTGTGAATAGAAATTTGATGATAAAGTGTTTTTGATGACTAAATTAAGGCTAAGGATAAAGAAACTTATTATTTAATAAAAACAAGGTTTATCGCATTCGCTCAAAAAGCTGTTTTGAATATTTATTTTTGAGAAGAAAATTAGATTATGTTACTATTAACGCTGCTGCAACTAAAAGTTATTATATTATCCTAATAACGTCCAATAGAGTCACAAGTGGCGATGAAAAAATGTATACATGTATGTAACAAAGAACTGCTAATTGTAAAGCACTCCTCATGAATGCTTCTTATATTAAAAATAAACACCCGCGTCTGATATGATGTGGTTTATTTTTATTACGGTCATAAAAGTAACTTCTATTTTACGTATGATAGTAAACAAATAGTTGGGTGGCCAACAGAACAATTGAATACCTGGATTTTGCTCAAGAAAATTCTCAATTTGCAAATGACACTATATATTTTTTTATAGACCAAAAGTGCACCATGAAAACTTTTGCGTTTCTCGCAGATTTATTTTATAATTAAATTATAATCAAACTTCATAAAAGTTACGCATTTTGAATCTTGCTCGCACAGGGTTTATGGTAAATTTATATTCCCTCTAGAAGAATTCAGCCAATTATCTTATGCAATTCTGTCTCGGCCGTTGTCAAGATCAGTTGTGTTTTGAGCGCAAGGTACGCATGTTCACATTTGAAGGCGTGTTAAAATTACGTGTTCAAAAATGTGGATAAATAGTGTCTTTTTATACAGTAAAAGTGAATCCTTTGTGGGAGGGTTGCACTCAGGTGCAGCCTCCAAAGCAAGAAGGATAAGAATTCACATGAATCCCGAAGTGCACCGCCTACACTAAATAGTGTTAACCAAGTCAACAGACCACCCGCTACACATAGCTATGTAGCAGCTACAGTCAGAGGTCAATTCCCAAAAAAGGAGCAAGCTATAATTATCGAATCCATATCAGATATCCTTATTGATGAATATACCCACGAAGTCAGAGAACTAATAACTCCAAGTAACATAAGATTTGTTTCGAAAGTCTTAAGTAATGGAGTTTGCATGTACTTGGATAGTAAAGAAACAGTACACGACCTCACCAGCAAGCATACAAGTATTATTATGAAAGATAACACTTTGGAACTACGACCTTTTCTCATGAAATTCAAACGACTCATCCTATCTAACGTGTGTCCACTTATTCCACATTATGTTCTTACTGATGCTCTTGAAAAATTAAACATTAGAACAAACTCGTCCATAAACGTTATGAGAGCTGGGATGTCCAATCCAGGATATGTTCGTATCCTCAGCTTCAGAAGACAAATTTATATCCACCCTGAAGACGAATCAAAAGTACCAGAATCTCTTTAAATCAACTTCGAAGAAACTTCTTACTGGATTTACCCCTCCGCAGATACAATAAAGTGCTTTATATGTAAACAAGTTGACCACATCGCCAAACAATGTTAAAGTTAACAAGAAGAAAATACAATTACGACAATGAATATGGAACAATGTACTTCAAAACATTCAGCGCTGAAAGTTGATAAGCAAATCGAGAATCCCGTAAAAGTCAACTTTTCTGATCTCCGCCCACCAAAAGTTAACCTCAAGGACAGCTTCTACAACACACAAACGTTTGCATTCAGATACAGCTTCTACGTTATCCACTGCTACTGCCAACGAATCACCCAGAAACATGGACCAAAAGACCACTGAACACAAGGACGATTGGATTGAAGCAAATAAAAAGCCGAAGAAGAAAAATAAAAAATCCAATACTGCCTCATCCCTGACAGAGCAAAATACAGAAGGACAACTAGCCCCTATTGGAAAGATCATTGATTAATCCAAAGACAAATATACACTGAACTATTCACAATACAAAAGTGAAAAAATGTAATAGATTATATTTAAATCCGAAAAGATATCAATTTTAAATAAAAAACAATTGAATTCATCCAAAAAAGACAAATTTTCAGTAAAATATTTGGATCCTCAACAAAAAAGGTTAGTTTTAAACAGTGTTATTTTTAACCCAAAAAAATGAAATATTTTGAAAAAGAGACGAATTTTCTACAAAAAAGGTTAATTTTTTGACTCAAAAATATAAATTTTCCACAACAAATTTAATTTTCTATCAACTACTTTTAACCATATAGTTGCATTTTCAACCAAGAAAGATGAATTCTCAACAAAAAATGTAATAGATTATATTTAAATCCGAAAAGATATCAATTTTAAATAAAAAACAATTGAATTCATCCAAAAAATACAAATTTTCAGTAAAATATTTGGATGCTCAACAAAAAAGGTTAGTTTTAACCAGTGTTATTTTTAACCCAAAAATATTAAATATTTTGAAAAAGAGACGAATTTTCTACAAAAAAGGTTAATCTTTTAACTCAAAAATATAAATTTTCCACAATAATTTTTTTCCCCAACCAAACAGTTGAATTTTCTATCAACTACTTTTAACCATATAGTTGCATTTTCAACCAAGAAAGATGAATTCTCAACAAAAAAAAAGTAATGGTTGATATCCAAATCCAAAAAGATTTTAATTTTAAATAAAAAACTGTTGAATTCATAAAAAAAAGTTGAATTCTCAGCCAAAAAAGATTTTAATTTTAAACCAGGCATTTGCAATTTTAATAAAAAGAATATGAAATTTCTACCAAAAGAGATGAATTTCCAATCTAAAAAGATGAATTTTCAAGAAAATTATTTAAGTTTTTATTTGTTTAAATTCTGATTTTTAATATATTTTGTAAAGTTCTTGTTGAAATAAACCGGAAAAAGCGTAAAAATTAATTCGCTTCATTCGAATTGACGAGAGGGAAAAGGGGAAGGATCATCCTGACCAGTCACGAACTTATTCTGGCGGCATACGGGTATTATTTTTGCACGAGAGACACGTCATTGTAACTTCACTCACAATGTCGCTTCGGGTTAATTGATTAATTACACGACTCGAATCGCAGCACGAGGGTTTGTATTTCTTTATTCATATATTGCTATAGGTAACGGTTCATCGCGAGTCGAAACTTTTCAAAAAATATTTTTACTCAATCAGAACATTTTATTTTCAGTCTAAATGTTTATTTATAAAAACTTTTAATATTCAAATGTAAAAATATAGAGTCAAGAAAATAAATATTGTATTTTAGAATTTTTATTCTATTATTTCAAAGGCAACGAGTGGCTCATCGAATTCTTTTATTTTTTGTTATTGTAGAGACGACTGAAAAAACCAGAAAAAGAAAATATTTGAAATAGAACATTTCCGAAATTATAAAGTTACCGAGATATAAAGAATCCCCTATTGGAAAATTAACGAATAGTTTATAATATAACCAAATTTGAAAATTACCGAATAGTAAAATTCCTGGCAATTTATAATATTACCGAATTTGAAAATTTCCGAAAAATAAAATTCGGGACAGAAAATTGCCGAATTATAAAATATACGAGACTGTCAAATTCCCGACACGAGAAAAATCCCGAATCATAAAAATCCTGAATTTAAATAATTAAAAAAATTGTTTTTTAATCAATATTATTTATTCAGTAAAAATACAATAATGAAATATTTTAATAAGAGAACAATTTTTTTCAATGCTCAACTTTTCTTTTTATTATTGTTCTTTTGCATTGAGAAATGTTTCCTTTGAATTATTGTTATTTCAAATTCAAACAATAATTTTGAAACAATACATTAAGCATCCTAAAAAAATGTTTTCTGGTCCAATTATTTCATTATTGTATTTTTGATGACTAAATATAATTTATTTAAAAAAAATTTAATTGTTTAAATTCGATGATTTTATAGTGATGAGAAATTAATTTCCCGTCAACAAAAATTTGTACTTTTCTGTCGGAAAGTTTATTATTCAAGAATTTTCAAATTCAGAAATATTATAAACTGTCGGAAATTTTATTATTCATGAATTTTTAAATTCGCTAATATTATGAATTGTTCTGGAATTTTATTATTCAGGAATTTTTAAATTCGCTAATATTATGAATTGTTCGGGAATTTTGTTATTCGAGAATTTGCCGAGTGTGGATTTTTATATTTCGGGAATTTTCTATTTCGTATATTTTCTTTTTTGGATTTTTCAGTTGTTCCCTATTTGACTACTAAATACTAATGTCAAAGGGTTTTGAAAAATTTGAAACATTTTGGCACTTATTGTTAATTAAATATTTCATTTTTTTAAATTGGACCACATTTTGACCACTTTTATCTCGTTTAATATTAATCGGCAGAAAAAAGTAGTAGTATGCAAAGTCGAAATATTAATTTTCATACAGTTGAATAAAATTTAAAGGGTCCTCAAGTTGTTCACGAAGTAGAAGAAACGTGTTTTTTTATTTTTTGGGACAAAAATATATTCAAAATTTTTCCGTCGTGAAAAAATATGTATTCTCGAAATTTCAAGTCCCCTATTTTGTTTAAATTGTTTGAAATTGCTCAAAAATGTTTAAAATGATTTTAAATTATTTCTAGAAATGTTCACTTATATTGGGAGCGAATATAAAAAAAAATTTATTTGGAATAAACAAATTAATAAGCAAATATGCTTTCTCTAGGATTAACAGGACTCAGATATTTTATTCCATAAAATTTTCTCCGCAATATATGTAAAATTAATATTTAATTACGATTTATAACATATTAACTATTTCTTAAAACATTATCAAATTAAATAAACAAGTGAACTTTTTAGCTGTTATTGAATAGATAGGGTTTCGGTTCTTCATGGAATTGATTAAAAAATACTTTTTAGTGAGATTTTTCGATATTACTTAATCTACCGATAACAATTATTCATTGTTTAAAGAAATTTAATAAAAAAATGCACAATTCGCCATTTTTTAACGTATAGGCTTTGTTTTTTTCAAATGTATGAAATATCAATATCTCCATATAATGACCTACTGCGTAGATAATTTACCAGCAGGTAAACATTTTTTCGTTTGAATAATATTATACAAATTTTAACGATTTTGATACTTTTTAACGCATAAAAATAGTCTTTTTTTAACGAAATATAAAAAAAAACAAAGTCTATATGTTAAAAAATGGTTGAATTGTGCTTTTGAGCATCAAATTTGTTTAAACCATTAACAATTTTTTACCGGAAAATAAAGTAATGTTGAAAATTGTTACTGAAAATTAATTATTAGTTCATTCAATGAAAATCCGAAAGTCTATCTATTCAATAATAGCTAAGAAGCTAATTTGTTTATAAAATTTGATAATAATGTGAGGAAAAATAGTTAATATGTAATAATTAATGTAATAAGTGATGAAGAAGCAAAATATGTTTTTTGATTAATTTATTTGTAACGAATAAACAATTTTTTGTATTTGCTTATATTAAACATTTTTGAGCCAATGAAAACAGTTTGAACAAAACAGGGGACTCAAATTTTCGAAAATACCTTTTTTTTGCGACCCAAAAACTTTCAGAATATTTTTTAGAAAAAATCAAAAAAGACATTTTGCTTCATCATGGAAAACTTTAGGAAACTTCAAGTATTATGTTTATTTTGTTTGTAAGTTCAATATACCACTTGGGTCAAAAAACAAGAATAAAAAATTGTTTATTACATAAACAATATAAAAATTAATATTTCGTCTGATCAATATTAACCGAGATACAAATGGAAAAAATCTGGTCCTATTTTCGAAATACCAATTTTTAATTAACAATATATGCCAAAATATTTAAAAATTTGCAAAACCCTTTAACATGAGTATTTCGTACCTCAACCACTATAAACAATAAAAAAAAGAAAAGAAACTCGTATATGATAATGGAAAGCTAAATTAGAAAATTGAAGTTTTTTGTTGTTTTTTATTCGAAGCAAGCTTTAATTTGTTTAAATAAAAAATACTACCAAATATTTTATTTCTAAATTTGAGTACACTATCAACTTTTGAAATTAAATTCAAAACTTTTAAATTTCAAAATTGTGTGAGCTACTTCACATTAAATCTTTTTGATGAATATTTTTGAAAATATAAAGACTATTCCTACCCGATTTTAACGGTTTTTTCTCTTAGAATAAAAGCTAATAAAATTGTAATTAACTGTAGAAAACGGAATTTTAGTTTTCGAATGCATGAGACGAGAAAAATTTGTTTATAAAATTGCTAGTAACAATTCAAGTGTCTATAAAATGTATAAAAAAGAGCAATTAACAGTTGACTACATCAAAATACAAAATTTAAGTTTTGGAAAATAGCCAAATAATGCATTTGTTAATTAAGCTTGTTTAAACAATCATCCATTGTTACCGATTGATAGCAAGGAATTATATCTAAATAATTGGCTGTTAATTCGTGAAAGAAATGCGGAATTTTTTGCTGATAAATGCATAAAATAAACATTTGTTTAAAAAAATTATTATTAACAATAATCAATTGTTGTTTTGTCATCTAAATGTACTTAAAAGTTTAGAGATTAGTTACTTATATTTGATTATATTGAAAGAACCAAGTGTTTACGTTTAAAAATAGTCCAACAGTACATTTGTTAATTACGTTTGTTTAAACATTCATGAATTTGTATTGCATGACTAGTTAGCATAACCAGGTGTCACTGCCGAGTAATTCTTGGTCGATCACACAGAAAAAACTTCATGTATCCCATAATAAATACCTGATGTGGATAATTGTTTATACAATTTTTTTATAAAATAATAAATTATTTAATAGCTTCCAATACAATAATCTTCAGAAGAAAATAATTTTTTTTTTCTTATTTGTTATTTATTCAAGAATAAGAAAAAACATTTCTAAAAATCTTCCCCGTGAAATTTATGCGGAATTCTATCAGCTTTTATTCTAAATAAAAAAGTTTAAATCGGATAAGAATTGTCTTCTGAAAATTAATTTGAAAATAAATTGAAAACTTACCGAGTTATCGCATTTAAAAAAAGTTCATAAAAAAAATCAAAGTGACGTAGCTTCTAAAATTTTGCAATATAAAAAAAATATATTACCACAATATTTTACCTACCTAATACTATTATTTCTCTAAAACTATGTAGGGGAGACCACCCTAGAGTAGATAATGATTCATTAAAAATACTAATGGAAGTTAAATAATTAATTAAATTTAATTAATAGGTAAGAAACGATACGTGTTAATATATTAAAATTATAATTGACTATTTTACTCATATTTATGCTAATAATTAAGGATTATCTACTGTAGGGTTGTCTCCCCTATATTTAAATCTGAAATTAATCACACTTTTAAGTTTCGAATTGAACTCGTTTCAATTTTATAGTTAAACCTCTTCATTTTGTAACTTTTCTATTCAAAAATTTCTACATATTTTAGAGGTTTTCAACTTTAACATTTATGAAAGCTTTCAAAATTGTAAAATTTGAAATTATAAAATTTTAAATGCTCAAAACTCAAAACTGTTTTTCTTCAAGCTTGAAATTTAAGAAGCCAAAAATTAGAATTGTTTCCAAATTTAACATCTTTATATGTAAATCGTTCAATTTTTAAAAATATAATCTTAAATTTCACCCTACAAGTATACTTATAACTATAATTATTTCATCCTTATTCCTTCAAAATTTAAGCATTTTAATTTAAAGTTGTAGAAATAAATGATGTATTTTTCGTTAAATCTCAAGAAACTACTGACGTAATTCTATTAGCTCTATGAGATTTATTAGGAGAAGATAAAGATAAGATTTATTTTAAGACAACAAAGTTATTCACTATTTACAATAGACTGTATTTGAATAATACAATTCTTCGCTTATTATATTATTCGTTTACTTTATGATAATAGATTTATAATATCTGCAGATAAAATTATTCATTTAAAAAAAGATATATTAATAAAAAACCTTTTTTTTTGTAAGAAAAATAGTTATATTTTGTGTTATATATCTTGTTATATTTTGTTAAACTATGAGTGTGTTTGTCTTTATATAATGTTAATTTATTTACGGTCAGTCATGGAAACGTGTCAGTTTTTTAATTTTCAAATACAATTTTTATTTTTTGGAAATATATTCACAGTAACAGAATTTATTGTTTTCAGAAAAAATTTATTTAACATGAAATAAATGGTAAGAAATTGTTTTCCTTCTAAAATTCGCCTATGTGTTCTTACTATCTTTACATTTTCCTACTTTAAAAAATAACAATATGGATTGCATATAAGGATTTTTTTTAATTTTGCACGTTTAAAAAACAATTTTTTTTATAGAAAAAGTATAATTTCTTAAAAAGTATAATATCTCACCTTCCTCAAAATGTAATGTTGGAAGTATGGCAGCGTTGGCAGCTTACGTTGGAATGGATGTCATTGGAAATTCAGTCTTCTGAATGTACAGGTGTTTTCTGTGATCACGTGTGCCATATGTTTCTTTTGTGCTATATCGGACTTTATCACATAAATTTATTTCTTCTCTTCGAATTTGTATCCTTATCAGTCAATTGATTTTTAACTTATTCTATTAATAATTTGCAGCTGCTTCATATAAACGAAAATTTTCTATATTCTGTTATCTATTATCTAGCCTATTAGCTATAGTTAATTTTACTTATATCTGAAACAGATCCATTACTGCTTCATCATTGAGGGAGGTTTGCAATGACCTAAATTTTCAAATCTACTTTTTTGACATATTTTGATACAATTCGACCCCAGGAGTTCGAAAATATAATTTTTTTAAATGTCCGTGTGTGTTACTTTTTACTGATCATGATATCTCGAAAAGTAACAAAACTATGATCATAAAATTTAGACGAATTGTAGCTTCGATTAATGTCCAGGTCTGATAGGATTTTGAGCTAGATCGGTCATTTAGAAGTTGTTGTCTTTTTAGTATAAAATATTTGTTCGCGTCTCCGAGACGCATCGATCGACCTATTGCTGAACCTTTCATGACCCATCGGTACCGATTCATGAAGTTTAAAAAAATGGTTTATTTTGTTTATATATGAGAACCACTTTTTTGATATTCAAAATACAACAATACGATATGTAGTATATTGTTCGCGTCTTCGAGACTCATAGATCGATAAATTGTTGAACCTTTTATGACCTATCAGTGCCAGTTCATGAAGTTACAAAAAAATGGTTTATTCTGTTTATATATGAGACATTTTTTTACTAATATTCGAAATACAACAATAATATATCTAGTGCATTGCTCGAGTCTTCGAGACACCTTGAATGGTCTATTGACGTACCTTCTATGACCTCTTATGATTTAGCAATATCGATTTATAAATTTAAAAAACATATTGTTTATCTTCGTGATACGAGGAAAACTTTTTTAATATTGGGAATACAACAGTAAATATATATGATCTAATTGTTTTTGAAACAAAAATTGTAATCTTGTAATATTTTTAATATAGAATCTTCTATAAATGTAATGAACAATTTTAAAATTATAAATTTTTAATTTATTATTATTAAGGTAGCCACAGCCTAATCCGATTTAAAAAACTGAAAAAGTGACCTATCCAAACCAAAAAATGAAACTTTCAGAGAATTCAAGCCATAAATTGAAAATAATTCAAGTGGATTGGAATTTTTTTTATCCATTGACTTCAGAAAAATTTAAATGAAGATAATTAAAACAAAAGCGTAAAATATATATATTATATAATATAATATATATAATATATTTCGGTTTCGGTTTCTATTCCTTTTGAATAGAACTGAAGGGCCTATGACAAAGCCACCGAACGCGTCCTCGAACTGAATCCACTATTAATTTTAATGGACCGTATGACCAAAATAACACATTCATATATGAATTGACTTCTTTATTTTGATAAGATAGCAGACATTTTTGATAATCATCAAATGTTATTTTATTCGAAGTAGGACCTCAAACCCCCTTTGCTTCCTTTCCCTCTTTTTCACCTAAACCTTCAAATGCATATAATTTGGATCTTAATCCAACAAATTCCGTCATGATTTTACCATTATTCTCGTCTTTCATCAAACTAAGAACTTTGTTACTCAATAGGCCTATACCGTAAACATTATTTGGCGGATAGTCTGCAGTGTCTAATTTTTCTGAATCTCTCTTAATGTACTCATATACATCAGGTACAACTATGTAGAATATCAAACTATCCGTGTCTGTGTAGAACAACTTTGCTTGATCGCCAAAATTTTTTTGAATATAATTGTGATGAAAATCGTACATGTATATTTTGGATACATCGAGAACAGTAAATCCCATATGAATAGGCTTTTTGAAATTAACTTTTAATGGATCAAGCTCAATTATAAGCATATTTTCCTCAAATATGGTACAGCTAATGAAGTTATGTTTTGCAATTAAGGCTTTCGCTCCGTACCTCCGCTCCCAGTTTGTAACAAGTCTAACATATTTTGTACTTTCTAACATTTTCCATTGTTTTCCCAAACACTGAATTTCTCATTGGTTTATACAAGTTTTTTTGGAATTGCTTAGTCGACTTTTTTCGCAATTCTGTGTTCAGGTCTATATAATCCTTCAACCAATATTTTTGATGAAATTTTAATATTCTATGTGTTTTAGATATTTGCATACCTGAATTCAAATGTTGTTTTTGATTACGATAGTGTACTATGTATCGTGTTTTTGGAAGTAAGTTTGTTATCAATTTTGTAATTTTACACTCTGAAAGAGGAGGTATGAAGTGCTCTGGACATAATGGAAAGTATTTATGTAATTCATGTAATTCCTCTGGATACTCTAAATTCTAAATCAACTTCAAGTATATAACCAACTGGTGAATCATTGGAGATATTATTAACACTGAAATTTTTCTGAAGATTTTCTTTCCATGTAAACTTACTGAACGGCAAAAATTCACTCACAGCTGTACCATATTGATTATCAAGATCAAAGTATGTAAGATAAGACTCTAATATATTTTAATGAAAATCTGAACTCATATACCTATTATTTGCCTTGCCTATCGATTACAACACTAAGGCGCACCGCTACGAATACCTTTTTCTATGAATGAAATCATGTCAATGTCTGTCAACAAATCAAGTACAACCCCTGTCATTTTAAGCATTGCATCAAAAACAAGCCCTAGAACTGTGTGATAATGTAAAGGATCTAAATTGTAGGTGGAAGAACAATTGTATGTAGAATGCTGCTTTTGTAGGTAATTCTATTTCATTTAGTTTTTGTAAACTGTCAATATACTAATAAGGGAAGAAACCTTTTCTAGTCAGTAAATTAAATTCATTTAAATTTTTGGAATGTTTCAGACATTTTTTTATCGTCATTTTTCAAATAAAACGCTAACATTTCAATACTGCAATACAAGCTTGCCTTCGAAACTTGTGGCAAGAGCTTTTATAAAAAAGTGAGAGTCCTAGCCGGATAAATTGTGGAAAACTATTGGAATTATATGAGAATTTTTATAAGTCATATTACCATCTTGATGAGCAGCACCCCTACATTTTCTGGTAAAATGGCAATGGTCACGATGTATAACATCATCAACCCCTTGCTTTCTCGCGTATATGGCATGTCTTAGCTGAACGAAAATCTTGCTGTTGTTTTGAAGGTAACTTTTCCATAGGAACAACATTCTTTAAATAACCATCAATTTGTTCAGCTAAGACTTTTAACTTTTTTTACAAAATATTCAATGCAATCTTCAGCTTGATATACTTTAATTCTGAAAAGCAAGTCATCAAAACTGCATTTTAAATAAAAAGCAACACTGTGAGGGACATGCTTTTGATACGCTACTGTGTTGGGCGTTACTTCATCGTCATCTATCTCCAAGGACTGTGCTTTTTCGAAGGATCTAAAAAAGATTTGATGTCAGCATAGACAGAAAATAGAATTATTTCTTTATATTTATATTATTTGAAACGTAAAATATTTGCACCTACTTTTCGTAATATTATTTTACATTTATTCACATTTTCGTTGTCTGATTTGTGATTTGAAAAAGATTTCTCCATTCTAAACTGGCATAAGCACCTATCGCAAAAGAAATGTTTATGCTCAGTACGTGTCAGTTGAGTACTCACTAAACGTGAAAGCTTTTTTTATGAGAGCAAAGTGGTATACTGGTTTGCTTTCATCATGATTATATTCAATTTCTGAATTTTCTACCATAAGAAAATGTATGACAGGCAAATATATAGGTACAATTTTCTCTTTCTTTATATTATCAATGTGGTCTATACCATAAATATTGATATTTAAATAGTTAATTATTTCGAATTTTTTAACATCTTCTAAGGTAATTCGAAAATTTATACCTTGATATTTTAACACGGTTTTCAAATGTTGATAAGATCTTGTATCTTCAACGTGAGATTCAACAGGATAAAGAGCCACCATCACAGACCAGAGAAAACGGTAGTGATCATTGTTTTTAATATTTATAACAGCATGTTTGTTTTGCATGTGCTTTGATAATTCAATAGAAGTTGATGATCCTACTTGTTATGGTGCATATTCATTAATATTTACACCTAAATTTATTATTTGAATCAATGACCAGCCTGATTTATGTCTCTGAAATACTTCAACCTGAACCAAAATTTTTTCTTTCACATGATCGTGAAACCAATCGCCAAGATCTCTCGATTCAAGTATAATCTCATTATTGGCTTTGAAAAACTAAATTTCCTCAACCATCTTACCTTCTACTAAGTTTCTGAAATTACCTGCGAAAATTACATTCACCTTTACATTTCCCTCTTTTTTAAAAGTATTCGTTATCCGTGATATGATCATAGATTTTGCATCATTAAAAAAATGATTTAAATCTTTGTGCTACAAAATTGACTATAGAACCAGACCTTATTCTATTCTGAAAAGCTGTTTTCAATTCCTCCCACTGTATTCTATCTGCTTTCCTGTTCATGCTACCTATTCATGTTTCCTGTTTTTATCTTGTTGACTTTAGAGAAGTCCATTGCAGTGATGATTTTCAATATAGGGTGTCTCACACCGTAAAATTATATTGAAAATATTTTTTTTCTTCAAGCAGTTATATAAAATATGTTTCTGCATTCACACTTTTTGAGATTCACTGATAAAAACTTCCTTTTTGTTTAGCGACATTTAAGCACTGATTTTTGAATAATAAGAAAGAGTAAAGTATGATCCGACTTTATATAAAACTCTTCTGTTATGTTATGCTGGTGATGTTATTGTTTATACATTCTTTAAGGTATTGATAATAATTTCTTAGAATTATAAATAATAAAAAACAGTTCTGTAATATAATACGACACCTTTGTTAATGTTAAAAGTTCCCGGTACAGTTATAATATCACATAAGCGGCATTGGTTATAGGACATAGGACGGCTCGTATTAAAGGGTGATACTATGACTCACCTCTGTGGTATTTTCTTATGACGTAAGCAGAAACCATGACACATCATCCCTTTCCATACGCAATCACACATACACACAATACAAACTCATCCTCACACGGAAATGCACTAACACTAATCGATCCAGAAGCGGCGCCTTATTACTACTTGCGGCAATAATTTTTTCATAATTGTACTGAGAAAGAATCTGAAAAAAACGAATATTCGAGATTTGTATGAAGCGGTAGTTTGTCAAACGGATTTTTGTGAATTATTATGTTTTCAGGTATTTGACATATTTGAATTAATATGTATTGCAGAAATATTGGATTCTAGTGCCAAAATTGTACATAACCCGCACAGGACATTGTGCGGATATCGTACGGGGCAGAAATGTCGATATCCTTGGAATATGCCACGGTTATATTGGAACATTTGTTAGGATATCCTACATTCTGCCGAGATATCCTAGGGATATGCCAAAGATATCATTTTGTTGCATAGGAAAATTCAAAAATTGAAACCAGAATTCTGTTGAATAGTAGCGTATGAAGATCCCGAATATGTATAATTAATTTCGAGTCCATTTATCTAATGCAATTTAAAGAGTCTGAAAAAATATCATTTTTCTTATCTTTGATCAAACAATTAGAAGGTAATGTTTTTAAATTGAGGCAGTCTACGTCACATTTACATTATAAATATATATGACCTTTTTATTGCTGAAACAGAGATAAGAATGGGATACCATCACGTCGTTTTTATTAAGCTTTTACATTTTTCACGTTTTCCATGTTTTCAACTTTTTTTAAATTCTTAGATACAGCCCTGAATAGTATTTTTTAACAAGCAATCAGTTTTTCACTATTGAATTAGCAAAGATTTCCACTACTCGAATTGGTAATTTTCTACTCATCTTTTGTGGATCACTTTTCGGCAATCGAATCTCTAAAATTTCACTAGTAATTAACTAAATTTTACCAACTTTGATTCAGAGAGAAAAAAAGCTCAAACACTCAAGTGTATTTTCTCAAGCACTCAAGTTGATACTCATTCCCCTCGTGCCTGATTGAGAAAATAGGTTTTTTTGAAATTTTTTTAATAATCTTTTGGCACAGAATAAAAAAGTACAAAAATAATATCACTTCTCACCTAATAGGGTAAAACATATATTTGAGTGAATACCGGAAGCAATTTCCTAATTGCAATAAGTCTACTTCAAAACAAAATTTTTGCAAGTCATTTACAAACCTCTTCCTCCCACCTACTCCTAATTAGTCCATTCTTTGTTTTTATCTGTACTGTAAGATGAGCTTCTTGTTTAAATTCATTTTTTTTCAATTTATCAAAAAAGCGCAAATAATTCAGTTTGAGAAAAAGATAATACTATTCAAAAAATTATTCTTTTTGACGTTCACTTATTATTTGTTCGTAACTGAAAAGTCAAAGCAAAACTGCAGATTTCAGAAAACTAATCATTACCCCACTCTAAGTACAAAGTAGGCAAAAAGTTCAAAATTTCAGAACAAATGTAGAGATACCTCAAACTATCTTTTGAATAAGAAAAAAGTTATATACATTTGAAATAGCCTTCTTTGGGCTCGAAATTACAAACGAATTCAATAGGGTGGTACAAAAATTAACATGGGGTTTCAAATGGGACAAGCAAGATTTTCAACAAAATAGAAAAAAGAAGTACTTGTTATAAGTAAATCGCGAAAAGCTATTATTTTTCGAAATGAATTATACGAAGTTAAAGAATGTCAAGAGTAGTAGTTCCTGTTTGAAATATTCGGTAATTATTTAAACAATTTTCATTTGTTCAAACAAGTTTTTTCCCTAACTTCGTAAAAAGGTGTTATTTTCTGGAAATAATAACACAATTAAAGAATGTTGAGTGCAATACATTGTTAAAGTATATTTTTTAATTATTCAAACAATTTTTATTTGTTTAAACAATTTATTTTCCCTGTGAAGCAAGAAAAGTTATTATTTCCTGGAATTAATGACACATTTAAAGGATGTTGAAAGTAATATTTTTTTTAAAGGATATTTAGCAATTTCTTGAACAATTTTTCTGCCTGTAAATCACGAAAATTTATTCTTTTCTGCAATAAAATTTGACTGCTTCTAGTAAAGTGTAGTATTTTTTTCTTCTTAAAATCACCCCCGTAGATAATTAAAATTTGTGAGCTGAAAATAATTTTCATGTAGAATCTACGGCGGCGATTTTAGGGGAAAAAACAATATACTTTATTCAGAGCAGTTGTATACGTTCTTGGATAAGAAAATACTGAATATTAAGCCTACATAGTGTAAAAAATTCGAAAAATCTAGACTTTTCTCCACTTTCCCTATGAACAGACGCCAGTGAGTGATTATTAGTTTTCTAATAATTGCAATACATCTTCAGAGAATAATTATTACTCTTAACATTCGTTAATTGTGTCATTAATCGCAGAACAGAATAACTCTTTAAGATTTACAGAGAAAAAATTTGTTTGAGCAAATAAAAATAGTTAACGAAATTGCCAAATATATTTAAAAAAATATATTACTCTGAACATACGTTAATTGTCAGAATTATGCTAGAGGCCTAATAGCAGTGGTTTGATTTTAAATACAGCTGAGGTATCTGCCTATTAGATTACTGATAAGTACAAAAACTACTATATCGCAATTATTTTTATTTCGCGAAATTGACTAAAAACGCGAGAAAATAAGTTCTAAAAAATTCACTGCGGGCTGGTGTTGAAACAACAACCTCCTGATTACATGTGGGTACGCTAAAAATTGCGCCACAGCAGATCCACAGTGAACATTTTTAGAACTTGTATTTCCTGACTTTCGATCGAAATTCGTATATATTTTATAGATGTTATTTCAGGCCAGTTATTAATTTTAATTCTTGAAACAGTGATTTTAAATGAAGGTTTCATTTAGAATGGTTTGAAAAACTATTACCTAATGAATGGTTGCCCTAAAAAATGCAGTACAAAACATGTCAAATGATACTTATTGCCTATTGTTAATTTTAAAAAATCACGTAATTCGGAAAAACAAATTTTCGCAAAATTTTGAGGTTATGTGAAAACTAAGGACAACACGATAAAACGGCCTTTATATGCGTGATCAGCGAGTCAAAATACATAGCAAATGATGGGTCTCCTTTCTAGCCCAAAACACGTTTTCCTATTGTGGGGCTGTTTTATCGTAAAAATAAAGTGATACATGATTTTAGATTGTAATACCTTCTTATAACACTGTTATACCATTAAGGCATTTCCCTTTCGGGGCAGGCGTGACTCGCTTGGTTAGAAAATAATAGTGTTGGGAAGGAGGTATAGATTTTTTAGATTGATCTAGAATTTTCGTATTATTTATTTAAATGACACGTTCGTTCCGCAACACTGATCCGAACCAGGTTGCTGATCAATCTCTCTAGCGATCACCCCAAGTGAAGAGCTTCGCAAGGTAGTGATTAGTTTCGGATTAAGGTCTCATTCACACATTCTAACGATTCTGTCCGCGGTCTGCCTCTGGGCATACTGCCATTTACTCTAACCTTACGCATTTGTTTCGTTTGACTAGTACCTAGTAAATGGTTGTCCTAAAAAATGTCTTTCAACATGTCCGAACCATCCTAATTGATTTATTTCTCATGTGTCAACTATTGTCTATTTTTCACTACATTCTTTGAGGATTATTTCGTTTCTCACTTTGTCCATCAGTGATTTTCCGCAAATTGTGCGCAGAAGTTTCATGCCAATCGCGATGATTTTTTATTATTTTCTATATATTTTTATATATTTTCACTTCTGAGAATGGACCCTGGTCTACCGATAACCTTCGGATCCTCGTTTATGCGCGTATCTAACTCCCCATCTATCTTTCCATCACTAGTGAATAGGCTACTTAGATATATGTACTTATTAACTTTTTCTGATCTCTCATCATTTAGGACAATGTTGCACATTGTTTTTTCACCTTTCCCCGTGAAACACCATTACCTTTGTTTTATTTACGTTAATTTTGAGGCCAATGTTCTTCATGCTTGTATTAAGTTTATTCACCATTCTTTGTAAGTCTTCGATTGATTCTGCTATAACAACCTTGTCATCTGCAAAAGCTAACCCACCTACCCTCACTATCTCGAGACCTACATCTTATTCTTCGAAGAGGGCTATTCTTAGACACTTGTCCATAAATATGATAAATAGCCATGAGGACATAACGCATCCTTGTTTAACGCCTTGCATAATTAAAATTCTCACTTCGAATATATATATATATATATATATTTTTTTTCAAAATGTCTTTCTTCTTTCCGTGAACCAGAAAATTGAGGATTAATGAGTAACTCATTTTCGACTGTTTTTGTTTTATTTTGCAGGATGACAACGAAGGTCCTGTGACCAAAAGTATTCGTCTGACGGCAGCTCTTATTCTCAGAAACCTAGTCATTTATTCTGCGCATGGTAGAAGGTAGGTTTATATCGAAAACAAAATACTTTTGGTATCTATAATTATTATTTTGGTATTATAAATTCTTGATCCTTATGAAATTTGTATTTGAGGAAAGTCTACAATTCCCTAAACATTATCAGACTTCTTTCGATGTCTCGTTAAAAATTGAAAAAATTCTTGATTAAATACGGAAAATATTGTTTACATCATCAAATCTGTTTCAGATTTGTATAATCCCAAATTTCGACACGAATTTAATTTTGGGACACTGGAGTTTGTAATGCTTCAAAATTAGAACAATTTTTAACTGAAAGCGTTGAAAATTCAACAGTTTTTTACTTTTTACAGTATTCAGAAATGAAGAACTTCTAACTCAAGGCGTGCAAAATTAATCCATCTTTTTTTTTATCTGAGTCGTGAAAATATGGACAATCCTATATTGAAAATCCCATATTGAAAGTGTCCGAATTTGAACAATCTTAAAATTTTATCGTTGAAAATGAAATATTTACAATTATAAACATTTACCAAGTAAAATTTAAAGTATCCGTAATGATTGTATAATTTCAAATTGAAAAAAGTAAGCGACAGTACGCAGAATTTTTCAAACTTGAAAACTTTGAGTTTTAAATGTTGAAGTTAGAATATTAAAAACAACCTTTCAGTTCTGATTGCCTGAGTCGAAAGTTGATCAAATTAAAAAATTTACATTTGAAACTTTTATTTGTTGAGTTTCCTAGTTTTTTTATTGCGTTGAGTTTGGTTTAATGCAGATTTTAAAAATTTACAGTTTAGAGTGCTCTTGTTGGGAATTTATTGCTGAATTTCGACGGTCGAAAGTTTTTAATTATTCAATATATTAAAGATTACAAATTTAAATCGTTTCAATTTTATATTTGTACAATTTGAAATGCTTTTTATTTGGAAATTGTATAATTTTGAGCTTAAACTTATTCAATTTTGGAAGCTACTGTTGAGATTTTTTTTACAAGTTTTAATGTTTTATGTTGCAATAATTTTAAAGATCTTGAAATTTAGATTATTCAAATCATATATTTTGCTCAATATGGATTCGCATACTATTGAAGTTTAAAGTTCTGAATTGTTCAATTTTTTAATTTTCAGTTCAATTTGAAATCAGAAATTCAAAAATTTGAATGACCATGAAATTATTGTTAAAACCCGGGAAATGACTACACATTTTTTGGTGATTTTTTATTGGTCACCCTGAACTTGAAATTTGAAGCTTCAACAATTAAATTTGGTTAGGCCGTGGTTGATGTGCATTGCGATTTGTGATTTTTCTTAATTTTTTTCACAGCGTGTTAATTTTTTATTTTCAAATGAAACAATGAATGCCTTGTAATAAATGCCCTTTCCATTATTTTTTCAGACATTTGAGGACGTACGAGCCACATTTGGCAGGTGTAGCGCTCAGCAATGTGGAGTCATCCCGGACAATTGCACAAGTCCTTTATGACATGAATGATCAAAGCAGCAGTAGTCACAGGTGACCTTTTGAATCAGGCCTCTGATCTCTCCAGTTCTAAACGAGCAGCGATCAATCCGACGAATACTAGTGTAAAGTGTGCTACCTGAAAGGGACACGAATTGTGTGTGATAAACTTTCCACGAAAAGGAAAATCAAATAAAAACACGCCAGCCAATCGGACTCTCGATGTTCCGTACACGTAGTTGATATATGTACCTACGTTAAAAGAAAAAGAAAAACAAGAGGCCTACAAACTTATCGGGCAAGACTTTTGCCGATCTTTAGAGTAAAAAAACTTTGAAGTGTGGTGAAAGGTGGGGCAAAAGAGGTATGGGTAGAGTTCGCAGGAATGAATGCGAAACAATAATCGCGGAACAGTGATAAAAATGCGAGACAAGATTAACTATTCAGATTAATATTAATATTTATTTTCTCAAGCGAACAGCGAATGTTTTTAGTAAATGTGTACAAACCAATTGTGGCGAAGAAGATACTTTACGGACGTTATAGTTAATTGTAATCATTAATACTATTGTATCGACTACGTTTCGTTTTCTCTTCTTCCCTTTCTTATACTTCTTCTTCTTCTTAAGTACTGTTTCTTTTCCTTTTAGTTTCTCGTCGACTTTTCGTTTTTCACAAAGTCGCCGAAAATCTGGATGCTAAAGGAACTTTTTATTGAATGTATTTGTTAGGAGTCTGTAATTATTATTATGCTTATATAATTGCACATTGCAATTTTATGGCAATATTATCGTCTCCTCTGCTGTGTTTAATTTACACCATCTTGCGCTCGATGCGATAACACTGTTTCAGGTTTCTTCGTGTCGAGGGACTCGCCAATCCGGAAATATTTCTCTGAAGTAAACCATTAATTAACAGTTGACATTTACTTTTATATATTTTTTACCTATAAAAAAGGTTTAATTTTTACGCTTTCGAATTTGACTTCCAAGTTTGAGCTCTCCCGAGATCTCAGTTGAAACTGTTTTGAATTTGACACATGTCAAGTTTTGAAACGTTCAAATTCAGAAATTCTGAATATAAATCGTCTCTGAATTCGAATGCCTTTAATGACGGACGCTTTGAATTTTTTTATTGAAATGTAGTACTTGAAGAGAAAATACTCTGAAACTTTTTACGGAAAACCTGAATTCAGAGAAAGTCGAGAAGGTAAGAGTTTTTATTCCGAAGACAAGAGTCTCCTCAGTTCCTCGAGACTCTTTTCATTTGAAATTATTTTGTAAATCGAGAAGCGAATCGAGTTTTTTCGAATTCAGTGTTTTCCTCCCATTTCGCTGTGAATGGTTCATTTTGTGTTTGTTCTCTTGATTTTTGTACGCGTATGAATATTTTTGTTGTAAAAAAGAATCTACGTTTTGCTGCTACAGCAGTTTTATACTGTGTACTATTAATGAAAGGACACGACTTCATACATACGTGTATGTATAAATAATTATATAAATATATTATATATATTATACGGATAAAAATCAAGCCGACATCAGCTGAATATGCATATATACATACTTGTAAATAACGTAATTCATTGACTGTGTAAAATTCTAAATGTAGGAGCAAGAGCGTCTGTAACGAATGCCCGAGGGCTGTTTTCTGTATTATGGTAGTGATTTGATATAAAAAGAATGAAAAATGTATCGAAAAAGTTTTTTTTTTTCTATTTGGTAAAGAATGCCCTACAAAACGAAAAGAAGGGAAAGTATAGAATTCAGATGAGACGATCGAACATCAGTTTATTCATTAAAACATTTTTTTAATTAGAATTCTTAAGAGAGCACAAATAAATGATTAAGAAGCTTTATTAGATTTACTTATATTTTTGTTTCAATTGTCTCGTAAAATATTCTTTTCTTTCTTTATAGATTAACAAATTACAAGAACAAAAAATTTAGTGTAAAATATACTGAACACAAAAATTTTAATTTCTGTTCAGAATGGTAAAAAGATGCATGATATTAATCAGAAAGCAAAACTAATTGTATAGAAGTTTTCTTGAAAGAAAATACAGAATAATATAAAGATATCAGTAAATAATGAAATAATTTAATTTCACAGGGTAAATAAAAATTGAAAACTCCTTGTGGCAAGAAATGAACAAAATTACATTTTTTTTCGAATTTGGTTCTGAAAATGATGTAATAATGCGAAGTACGATAATTTCTAAGAAATGTTTCAAGAAATTTCAATTAAGAAGCAAGCGTTTTTCTCTAAAGCAATATAAGATATTATATTTCATTATAGATAAAATTAATTAATATCAGGATTTGAAAGAAACAACTCGAATTCTAACGAAAAAAGGTTTTCGAACCAGTGAGAGTACTTCACTTTAACGGAATAGTGATATAATGAAACAAAAATTTTCTTAATAATCATTCAAAGAAAATTACATAGAAATTTCTCCTTCTGACTTATTAAGGGAGTTTGCTTTTAGAGAAAGTTATTTCGACAGACTGATTTGAAAAAGTTGATCTTCGTGCGACTCATCTGAACCCAAATTTGGTTCAATTTCCTATAATTTCTGGACATCCAACATTTGTTGTTAGATATTGTAAAGAGGGATGTCCTATTTTAGAAACAAATACTTTTTTGTGTATAATCAATTAAATTTTATTTTAATACCTTGAATCTTACAAGAACTTTTTTATATCTTCCTTTACTTGTAATTAATATAAAAATCGAATGGATGTTCAGTTTATGAGAGAGCGAATGAAGAAGATTTTGCGTAATTAGTGCTTGTAAACGACAGAATAAAACTATAAGTGTATCTGATTTTTTTTACTATCTTCGAAGTTGAATGTGAGAAAGAATCGAAGAACGAATGTTAGACTATTGCAATCGAGTGATCACCTAAGTACGATCATTACCGTATTGTCATCATTTACCAGATTTGTCATCTAGAAATGTGCATTACGAAGAAAATTTAAATATAATGATTATACATCTATACTATGAATTTTTATTTTTTAAATAAGTTTATCAAGTACATATCTAGGTTTACGATTATGAACTGGCCAAAAAACGTAGATACTTTACGAACTTCTTTTTTTATACAACTACAATAATTTAAATTTAGAGAACTCTTTCAAATTTATCTTCAAGAGGAACATTTTTTTTAAGCTTCCAGGTCTGAAAATGTGAAAAATATCTTAACGAAATACATTAAGATTCCATGCACATTTTAAAACTTTCAATTTGAAATTAATAGATTTTGAACCCTTTCCATTTCAAATCGATCGACAATTAAGGTTTTCATTTATATAAACTGTACAACTTTAAAAGTTTGATATCAAGCGATTTAGAAATTTGAAATATTTGAATTTTGAACGCTTTCAATTTAAAATAGTTTTATTTCAAAAAGACTCAATTTGCAAATTTTCAATTTTAAACTCTTTTTAACTAAAAAATTGTGCAATTGCTGACGTTTTCATACTTGATTACATACCTAATTTTAAACTTACCAGAAAAAAATAACCGATTGGAAAATTTGAATCTGTTTGAAGCCTTAGTGAATCCGCAATCTTGATGTTGTTCATTTCCGATCGCGACCGATTCACGATTTCAAATTTAACGCGTTTTATTTATTTATTAACCATCTATTTCATGAATATCCCTTACATTTTTTAAAAATGTAAATGCATAAAATAATCTGACACTCTAGTATATAAGTTCTTTCACTCGCTCGTTGGTTTACAATTTTTTTGTATGAATGATGGGAGCACAACTAAAAAAATTTCGATCAGATTTAAACATTTTAATTTAAAATTTCAAAATGTTTAGCAAATTGAAATAATTTAAATACGAAGGTCCGATTAGGTATTTGCACTTGTCACGTCAAATCAATATCGGGATAGCTGGAGGGATACAAATAATACGAAGTAGGGTGCAGTAGTGTAGGGAAAATGTAGGGGAATTTTGTAGCAAACCCTGTTTCCGCTCTGAAATACAAAGTGATGAAAATAGTACTGAAATATATAAAAAGGAGTGGAAAAGTCATAAAAGCAAATAATAATTTGTTCTCAGTATTTATACAATCTTTTTATTGAGCCACTTCTCGTGGCAGTATAAAATTTCCTATAGTTACAAATTCGTAATTTCTATTCGAATATTGATAAAACTCGTTAATTCATTTGAGTCTTGGTTCTGCAATAGTTCTCTGATAAACTCTACATTCGAGTTTTGTACTCTGAAGTATTTTTCCGCCTCTTTTACTTGAAGGCAATCGAATATTTTTCTCGGTTCAGAAAAATTTCGAACTTAAATTTTTTCACATTTTAGGTCTCACATTTACATAGTACAGAGATCCTTTAAAACTTTTTTGTAATTCTTTTCAAGTAGCAGTTTTTATTTTGCATGGTCTCACTCTAAATTCCTGACCATCAAGGGAGTATATGTCGTGTGCTATCTAATGAACCGAGACGATTAGAAGAAATCGAAGCTGTTTGTCTGGTCTTATAACCCTCCAGACTTCTCACAGAGCTTTTTGAATTTCTCCCGGAAATTTTTTGGTTTTGATTATTTCCTACTGTACGTATTTCAAAAAATTCTGATGACGTTGAAGTAGCCGCATTTATTCTGAAATTCGAAGACTGCGTCTCAACCGAAGGTCCAGGATGTACGAAGGGACTCGTTTTATTTTTTTCACTTACAATACTTTTTTTTAAAACAGGAATTTTACGGCCACTTCGCAAATTGGACACAAGAAATTTTGGTGTTCTAGAAGTATTTAGGGAATTTTTGGTTGCAGGCGGAAATTCTCCTTCCAAATTGGGAGTTGAAGATGCCACTGGTGAATTGATAAAGAAAGGAGATTCTTCTTCTTCCTGTGCGGACATATTTCGGGATCGATTGTCAGAGCCAAATGTAGCCATAAAGGAACAGATGTTTGTCTTCTGTATGCGATCTTCATCGAAGTCTTCAGCTTCACTTTCTGTTTCTACGTTTTGAGCTCCTTCCTCATCTGGGAAATTTTCCTCATCTTGTGGAACCCAGTCTTCAATGTCTGATCCAGCGTATACAGGGACGAAAACCCAAATTTGTTTGTCATTGGGTTCTGAAGATTCAGGTGTAGATGTTCCCACTGGCTGCATGTTCTCTCTTTTAAGAGTCAAGGCTAAAAAGTAACTTCTAGTGTAAGGATTACAAATTTTTGTTAAATTGTTATTTAAATCTGAGATAAAGACAAATTTGTATATAAATTACATAATTTCATGTAAAATCAACTGACACTTAAAGTGATTTAGATTTTTCTGGTAAGGTAACAAATTCGCGGTCAAAATATAATTTTGCTGCGTCAAATGTTGAGTTTAAAAAACTTAGAGAAAATTAAACTCAAATATATATTTATATAGTAGTTCCTTAAATTCCTTCAAACAATTACCTCTTCATATTTTTGATCATAAAACTTTTCGTTTTCTGACTACAAAGTGTCGTGATCAATTTTAGTTTCAAATCATAAAAACTTCTAATCATTTCCTAGACTGTGTATAATGTATATCATATGAATATGAATGTTTAATTATTGAAATCAAGCAGCTGAAATTATAGTTGACTCTTTGAAAGAAAGCATAGATTTAATTTCCATTTATTGTATTAAATAGACATTTTTGGCTCAAACATTCCAAATTGTAAACGTAGTAAAAATTTACTGAAATAATTTCTTAGAGGTTATACATCCAATTTTAGTTTATAGTAAAAACTATTTTATTCCAATTTAAAAAATCATAATTTTTTTTTTAATTTCAAAGGTTAAAAAATCCCTCGTTCAGTACTACTAATTATTTATCGGGCAAAGTTTTAATAATTTACAAACTTATACATGCACTAGTTACAAAGTCTTTTATTCCAGACTGCACTATTTGGAATAATTACATTTAAAAAGATTTTAACTTTAGAATTTTTCGTTTTAAATACCTTTCTTCTTGAGTATCTAAAATTATAAAATTTTGCTAAGTTTATAAAAGGGTTTTAATTAAAAATAGTTAGAATGATTTAAGAATTGCATTAATCAGGGGTATGTTACGCCAGCCATTCCAGCCTACAAGAAGTTGGTTCCCAGCTTCACTCACAAGGGAGTGCGTCAATCTTCCCTCACCTTTTTGCACGAAACTTACAGAATCGAAAGTTCAAAATGGATGAGTAATAATGATATATATATATATATATATATATATATCCACACATGTGAAATTAATGATCACCATTTTTGTTTCAATTTTAAATAATTATTTGAATGGATAGAATTTGAAATACTTATTCATTTTTATTATCAAGAATAATTTTTATATCTCTTTTCACTTTTCTTTTTTTCACTAATGAATGCAAAATTAGATGAAGTAATCTTTAAAAGGGAAAGTATACATATGTATGTATACGTTTGTGTATGTATATGTTTTTTTTTAATTGCAGGTATTATGTTTTGATTATTTATCTTGCATAAGAAGTTTTTAATTACACCTTGTAGTTTTTCTATAAATGATCCCTGATCACAGGGTCTAAATTGGCCCCGAAACATGTTGATTCTCTGGTAGTATAAAAAGGACGCAGAAGAAAAAAGTGAGAGGTTGGTTTTTAGTTGACTTTTTCCCTTTTTCTCTCTCTTTTTACGTTTGGATATTTTTGTCTCTAATGAGCCAAAAAGTGAGATAGTTTGGAATACTGTTTTTTTAATTGTGAATCTCTTTCATGGTCATCTTGCATAAAATTGTTCATGATAAAATAGATTTCTTTTCAATCTTAATTTCAAAAAAGGACTCCAATGATACTTTAGCAACAAGGATGACCCGTGTATAGAAATGTATTTCACCGGGGTACTAAAATAAAAAGGCATAGCACAATAGGTTTTAACCGCAGTGTTACGTGACTTAGAGGGATCAGCCTTGCGAGACAATAATAATAATAATAATAATAGGTTGCAGGTTACAGGGAGAATCTGTCAATAGACAGGTGGATTATCCAAGACTCGATCAGGTATCGACGCAATGTGTCCATGGCTTGGATTGACTATCATAAGGCATTCGATAACACGAACCATGAGCTACTTATTGAGCTCCTTTGGTGCCTGGAAGTGCATCCAAAAATATTGAGATGCATTAAAGAGCTTATGCTCTTGTGGTGGACAAGATTTGTCATAACATCTGATAAAAGACAAGCGACTACCAGCTATATCACATGTAAGAGGGGGGTCTTCCAAGGAGACTCTCTAAGTCCGATACTTTTCTGCATCTCGCTCTTGCCTCTATCTATTGTGCTCCGAGGCAATAGCTCTGGATATCTATGTGGCCCGCCGAACAGAAGAGAATATAAGGTCAACCACCTTTTATATATGGACGACCTTGAACTCTTTGCTTTCTCGAAAGAGAATCTTGAAATCCTTGTGGAGGCGGTAAACAGGTACTCTGAAGCGATTAGAATGAGCTTCGGACTGGACAAGTGAGCCTGCGTCCACCTACACCAAGGAAGACTAGAAACTACACCACCGCGTGACGATTAGACTGTTCAACTCATTGGCGGAAGTATCATTCAACATCTTAGTAATGGAGAAACATATACATATCTTGAAATACCGCAAGCGGAAACATAAAATGTGCATGTGTTAAAAACGCACCTTGTAAAAAGGTATCGACAAATTCTCAGAAAAATTTGCGCTTCCGAATTATCTGGAAAAAATAAGATCCAGACGACTAATATGCTGGCCCTTCCTATACTGCTCTACACGTATGGTGCTGTAAAATCTAACGACCATAAGTTGAAGCAACTTGACCTAAGAACACGCAAGATGATGACAATCCATCGAAGTCATCATCCTAGATCTGCCGTACACAAACAGATTTTTAGTGGTGCAATAAATCCTTTATTTTTCCGATTGGGATATATACAAGAATTTAACATTTGTCTCTGAGGACTCGGTTCAAAGCCGTCAGAAGTGGGTACTTCTCTCCTCCGCAGTGTCCATTGAAATCATCGTCTTTTAAATTATCTACGAATATACCGCCGAGCTTCATACTTTTAACATATTCAGCCTTCTTCTTCATAGAGCTGAAAATGAAATACTTAAATGAAATATTCTTATCTTTACTAAAATAAAAATTTGAACAAAATTGTATTAGAAGACTTACTCAACATTTTCACAGGCAATCATTTCCTTGCCTTTGTGGATATACGACACTTTCTGTTCATCGTCCCAGAAAGTCGTCCATGCTTGATTCTTCTCATATGGACACGTATAGTAATAACTTGTGAATAATAAATCATATTCTACGTTTTCAACAACTGGTGCGTCCCTACCAACTTGTTTTGGATTAGCTAAAGTAAAGGATAATCCGGAAAAAGTAGTTCCCAATATTAACTTGCTAGGAGGAGCACCTTTCGAAAGCCAGTATTTCACAGCATAATCCTGAGAACAAAATTGATTATAAATAATCATTACATGAATTTAAAGTGCCGTGAAATGGGGCTCAACGGGGCGTGTGGCCAAAACCGGCATACCCAAAACTTTATTTTATTAAATTATTCATCGTTTTCTCTGAATAATACATTTTGAGACTGGCGAATGTTTCTTTCTTACAAATTTTAAACCTTATTTTAAATCTTGTGTGGTGTACTTTCGTTGATTATAACGAATGAAAGCTGCATTCATATAATATTGTTCGCTTCGTTTGGCTCAACATTTTTGATTTTCCATTTTTTTTTCATAGAATTTTTGATAAATAGGAGCATAATGACAAGTTATATAAAAAAAATAGTTTCCGGAAATTTTGTAGGACTTTTTGAAAGCTGCAATTCCTGTTTGAAAATTTTCACCTTATCTCACGCCGTTTGGTTCAAAATTAGAATTTTCGATTTTCTGCATATTACTTTCTATAAATAAAACCGAAATGACAAGTTCTATCAAAAAATTGTTGATATAAATTTGTTAGGACTTTCAAAAAGATAAAATTCATCTTCGCTATTTTTTCTTGTATTTTGCGTCGTTTGGTTCAAAATTTGAATTTTGGATTTTCCCATAATATTTTATATAAATAAAACCAATGTGAAAAGTACTATCGAAAAATACTTAGAACAAATATTGTAGGACATTTTGAAAGCTATTATTGCTTTCCAAGACTTTTTCTCGTATCTCACGTATTTTGGCTCAAAATTGGAATTTTCTATTTTTTTTCTTAGAGTATTTTTGATAAATGAAACCAAAGTGACAAGTCGTATCACAAAAATAGTTTGGAAAAATTGTATGGGACCTATTTAAAGCTATAATTACATCCTGAGATTTTTTCCCATAGTTTGTGCAGTTTGGCTTGAAATTAGAATTTTCGATTTATTCATTTTCGTTGCATAAAACCAAAAAACCAATGCCTATCAAAAAAAGGTTAATACCAAAAATGTAAGATATTTTGAAGGGCTTCCATTTTTTCCGAAACTTCTTTCACGTATCTGGCGTCGTTTGGCGTAAAAACGGAATATTAGATTTTTGAATAGAATTTCCATGGATAAAACCATAACCATTGGCCACGGAATGCTGGTTAAAGAAATCGTACTTTCTTTAGTACCCAAAAAAAGTGTACCAAAACTCAATTTGATCCGTTCATTTTTTGAGAGTTATTGTGTTTACGGACGGACGAACAAACAGCCAGAGAGAGCGAGGTCA
This sequence comes from Andricus grossulariae, assembly GCA_011634705.1. NCBI lineage: Eukaryota > Metazoa > Arthropoda > Insecta > Hymenoptera > Cynipidae > Andricus > Andricus grossulariae. The sequence goes on along the minus strand of JAABKJ010026545.1, from coordinate 5,223,327 downwards.
TCGCCAAAGCTTGATTTTCGGCTTCAGAGGAACTCAAAACGTGTAGATCCGTTGTAAAACTGTCGTGTGAAATTTCAGACAATAGTAATACTTTTTCAATCATAAATGATGAAAATGTAGAGAAGAAAATCCTAAATGCCTAAGCTCGTTCAGAAAATTCTGCATTTAAAAATATATATATATCCATTCTTTTTTTAATTTGCAGGTAATTTTCAAACGTATAAAACAAATCTTAAAAAATATATTGATTAAACTGTGACATTTGTCTTCCTTTATTTTAACCACAGAATGATATATACAAATACTTCATCATTTTGATACTTCTAGCTAAAAATTTTAAGCAAATGTTCTTAATTTGAAATGGAATTGGTCTGTCATAGACACGATTGAAACTTTTGCAATTGTACGGTTCAAAACACATTTAACATTGCATAAATACGAAGTAAACACGTAGAAAATAGAAATGCAACAATTTTGCATCGTTCACTTCAAAACTAGAACCTCTAAAAATATCATTCTAATTTTTTGAAGAACAATAAAAACGCGTGATTAATGATAACGCGTATTGAACAATTTTTAATTCCAGTAACTTTAATTTAAGTTTTGTGTAATAATTTCCAATTCAAAGATTCAATAAAAGAATGTGAAACGATTTTATTCGAAATCTGTGACTATTTAAAGATGGAACATGTAACATCTAAACAATTCTAAGCTTGTGAAATATAAATCTGATGTATTGAAGTAGAATTTTGCAATATATTTCCGATCATATAACAGAATGTTTCAAAATCTCAAATATTCGCAATGAACGATTTCAATTTCATTACTTACATAACAACGAATTATATGTTTCTTCATTTGTAAAACTTTGGAAGTTTTGTAAATTTCAAATGATTTGAAAATATTTAACTATAATTTTGTTGTTTTGTCTTATTATTTATAGCGTTCTAAGGTAATTTTAAAATTTCTGTCGCCAATAAAAGTACTTACAACGTTCAATTTCCGATCCTCCGTATTTTCGTTTGATGAATGATACAGTGGAGCAATATGAATAGCTTTCACTATTTTACTATTTTCATAAGTACCTGCGTGAAAATTGTAAGCCGCCAAATTTATGAAGCTTACATACTCCGATATTTCTTTGATATCATATTTCTCACAAGTCGACTCTCTAGCATCAACTGCTAAAGATAAGATTAAACCATTCTTATCGAATTTGTCTTTAAGTGCCTTTATTAGCAAAACAAAATTCTGCTTATAAGAAGCAACTGCATTCGATGAAGGTGTATATAGCGAGTCAAGTTGGATACCATCGAATTTATATTTTTGCACGAAGTTGACAACATTAGTTACAAGTTTTTCTCGCAGATTTGGATCAACCAGTATTCTATAAAGTGACATAAATTAAGATATTAATTTTTGATACCTCAACATATAACTTTTTATCAATTTCAATAATAAAGAATTTTATCTTCAAACTTCGATGAAAATATGAAACTTACTTATTGTGAATATTTCCATCAGCTTCCCCAAGCGATTCGTACAAGGAGATTAATGTTTTCAAGCTTTTGTTTTTCTTTCGAAGATCGTTGAAACTTTGATATCCATTCTTTTCTAAATCTATAGATTCATCACTCACTTGGATAGAAGCGTCTTTTCCAATAGTAGCCAAACTGTAAAATAAGTGAGTGCAAAGAGACACATCGATCATATCCATATTTGGTGCTGGACCGACTTGCGCATTTTGATAATTAGTAAAGGAACAACCAACAATTTCTGGAAATTAATGATAAGAAGATTAAGTTTTAAAAATAACACAATTTGCTTTTTAAGAAGTTTTTATTATAAAAGGCTGTTAAAAAAGTGCGTAAAACTTCTGGGGTGGTGGGAATATTTTGCGACAATTTGGGACGTAGGGGCGCAGGGGTTAACGCTGAATGTGTCATGACTCATAAAAGGTATAAAAGTGGATAAAATTTTTTTGAAATTATTGGAAAAACAGAAATAAGTGATTTTATTCTATAATGAAAGCATCCAAATACATACGTTAATCTTTTCACCTATTTTTAAAGAATTTCTCTTTTCTGCTCTGTTTTCAAGAAACTTCCCCTTTTTATCATTTTTCGGTAAGATGTGAACTGAATTAACGTAATGCAATAGGAAGAGCCACCTACTTTTTTGCAAGGGAATTATTATCGAATGAAAATTCAACATTTACTTTATTGCTTGAAGATTCAACTATTTTCTTAATTTTTTTTTTCTCCTAAGAAAGTAATTTTTTCAACTGAAAATTGAACTATTCTATGATTTGTTGAAAATTGATTGTTTTTAGTTAAAAATGCAACAATTTGTTCAAACTTTTATGTGTTTTGTAGTAAATTTGTATTTTTTGGTGGAGAATTAATCTTCTTGATTGCAAATTCAACTTCTTGAATAAAAGTTAAACTACTTTGATAAAAATTCATGTAATTAGTTTAAAATAATTTTTTTTTTATGGAAAATTGAACTATTTGGTTGAAAATTCATTTTCTTTGAAATTAATTTTTTAACTTAGAATGTAACTATTCCAGTTTTGATTGAATATTGATCATTTTTGGTTAAGAGTTCAACAGTTTGGTCAAAAATATATTTTCTTTCATGTTCGTCTTTTTTTGGTAGAAAATTCTTCTTCTTGATTGAAAATTCAACTGCTTAGAAAGTACTCCGTGGAAATTTGTTGTTGTTGAAAATCAATTCTTTTGACTGCTAAGTGAACTAGTCCATGTTTGGTTGAAAAATGATAGTATTTGGTGTAAAATTTAACCATTTGGTTGAAAATAAAACTTTAGTTTTTAGTTTAAAAGTTGACCATTTGGTTGAAAATAAACATTTTATTGAAAATTCAACTGTAGATGAAGATTATTTTTTGGGGTAATGAATGAATTATTATTGCTCAAAGATTTAACTATTTGTTAAAAAATGTTACTATTTGGGGTTAAAATTTAATCTTTTTTGTTTGAAAATTCAAGCTTCATGTGATACTCTGTGACAAAAAAGGGAAAGAGTGTAAAAAGTTTTTTAAATAGCGTAACGTGGTATATGAACGGACCTTAACATGATCCTTAATATAAAATCTCCAAACGATATTGTCAATTTCGATTCTCACGATTATATCGTTTTCGCCTGCTATATGCGTGTAACACGAGGCATCAGTGCGTTAGAAATTGATGGAACGTGTCACAATACAATACAATTTGAATGAATGATGAAAGAAATAAAGTTGGTGAGTGAAGAGTAGAGTATAGCGTCATGGCGTGTTACTGTTTCTGTGTTAAGTTGAGACAGAGATAGAAAAAGGTTGGTCAGTGTTGCGTACTGTTAAGTCTGTAAAAGGATAAATGCATGAAATATATTATAAGTTGAGTAATGAACCATAACCTCAATTGTGATGGTAGTCCGTTTTTGAACTTTGTATGCAAACAAGGAATTTTGAAATTGATCATTTTTACTCTCTGCAATGTGATTTCTATTATAATTTAATTATAGTTATAACATTAAATATCATTTGTGAAACTCGTGTATGCTTCGGTTCTACTTTACCTATTGGGTTAAAATCTCAATTTTCTTATAGTGAAATATTCGAGTCAGAGATATGTGTATGACTACAGATGAAACATTTTATAATTTAAAAACCTGTTTAAATTAATCATTTTTAAGCTCTTAAGGCCATGTCACGAGTTGGTCACGTGACCGACTTCCTACCTTACCGAGACTTTTTTTATTTGTAAACTTATTATCACACAAATAGTCATATCGAGTTGAAAACTTGGGACAATAAATAAGAAGCACTAAAAAACGCGGCTCTGGTCCTAAATTTTTATAATTATGAAAAGAAAAAAATTATTCACAAGAAAACTTTTTTCATCATTATAAAAATTTAGGACTAGAGCCGCGTTTCTTAGTCCTTTTTAATTATTATCCCAAATTTTCAACTCGATGTGGCTATTCGTGTGAAAATAAGTTTACGAATAAAAAAATTGTCGGTAAGTTAGAAAGCCAGTCACGTGTCCCACTCGCCACATAGCCTCAAGGGACACTCCTATTTTTTTTTAAATCACCGATACTTTAGTGAATTGATTTTCATAATTTAAAGGGATTTCAAAGAAGCTTAAAGACGGTAGGGTATTTCTTTGTAATCCAAGAAATTTTCAAGAGCTTTAAATTATTGCAAGGAATTTCGAAAGATTTCAAAAAATTTTTAATATTTTGAGGTATTATAACCGATTTTAAGGAATTTTTATTTGAATTGACATGCCAAAATGAAACCCTCCGTGCCCGACTTCAATCCGGGTGATTTAAGGAAAGCAAATGTTAGCTCATACGACATGTTCGCATACGGATCGAAATTAAGATTCCGCCCGCTATTTCAAATTGAAGAGTATAAGCCATGCATTTTACTTTTTTCAACATCTGAATGTGAGACCACGTGGCTCGGACTCGGACCCCCCCCCCCTCCTCCCATGTGGTCCAACGTAGTCTTTCGTTGAATCCCCCCCCTCCCCCTCAAGAGGCCACGTGTTTTATGGAAGGCCCCTTCACCGCAGCCTCTCCTACCACTGTCATCAGATTGAACTGCAATCACAGTACGCGTTTGTATCTAGCAATAGCATGTGTATTTCAATTCCCAGGATGAATCAAATAAAGTCGTTATACAAAGCTAAAAACGTTGATTATTCTTAGATGCACCTCTGCGGCTAGCAGCACTCCATGTGCGCCGTTGCTCGCCGCTTGCTGTTGAAATACCTGTAAAAGAAGTCGTGCATGCGCTTTCGAATTAGCCCAGCAAAAAACTGCGTGTTTAGAACAGTAATAGGGAATACACAATTTCACATACCAGAAGAACCAGCATCTTTTGTGCGATTTTCAAACGCAGGGGCTGGATGGTCTTCATGGATAGGTGAGGGATTCTCTTCACCACCATTAGAAGAATCATCTGAAAAGTGAGTTGGCACTTACTCATCAAAAGATTCATCCTCAGATGACAGATTAGAACCATCTTCATTTTCGGAATGCGCTGGAGAAATATTCAGAAGCGCCCGTAAAATTTGCGCTTCTGTAAAACCACGCCGACGTGACGCCATGGCGAAAGGATGTACTACTGTAAGCACCATGGCACTAGCCGCTGCTCGCCAGTTCAGACACGTCCCGACTTGCCCAGCGCGCTGCCCTACTCAGTATATCGCTCGTACAACGAAGAGCGGGAGCGAGAGTACCGAGCGAAGTCACTCACTCGTACGATGCCGTCAATTGACGGTTCGCGGTACAAGTAGTTGAACAATACGATATTTCGAAAACGCATTGACAAAAAATTTTTGAAATCGAGAAAAACATTCAAAGGGACAAATAAATGAAAGTCATGAAGCGGGAAAGATCAACTCCAAAAATTACGGACATAATCAAAAAATGAAAATTGAAAACCGTCAAATGACGGCCCTCGGTACCCCTAGTGTTAACAGTAATGGAAGAATTTGAAGCAGACATAAAGAGAACATATCGTCTGCTCAAATACTTAATATGAATTGAAATTTACATTCACTTTTATTGTAAGAAACTAAATGTTTTTCCGACGAGAGCCCAACAGGATATTATACGTAGAAAATTGCCCGAAGATGGGCCAAATGAAGCCCGGCGATTAGGAGTACGCGGTAAATCCCTACAAATGTTTTAAATATAACCTTGTTATATTGAGAAAATGCAAATAATTATTATTCAAACAAATACTAAATTTTGAACTCTACTACACCCAGTAAAAAAAGGATTGAAGAAAAATTAAGCAAATTAACAATTTTGAAAAGTGAATACGTATAAGTTCGCCTGAAATGCATGGTCAAGGTTAATTCAAAATAATAAATAAAAAGTGTATGCGTTGAAACTCTAACCAATTTAATTCATTCCTTACATTATCAACCCAGAGCGCAACCAATGAGTCACAGGATCCCGTTTAGTGGACAGTTTATAGAAGGGAGCCTTTCGGCCCTTCACGTTGGCTCTCGTCTTATGAAACACACAAAACAAAATGAAAAAATAACACTCGATGAAATACGCCCTCACGAAAGGGAGAAAATTCGAGTTTCAGAATTAAATTAAATTTGGGTTAAAAAATTCTGGCATAAATCACCAATGTTAGAAGAATACTGCAGAAAATCGTTATTTTAGTTCCCTTATTCATCACTAGTGGTAGCTACTGGTGCTTTATTGATAGGCAGATCCATAAATAGATAAATTGAAAGATTACCGAAGCTATAGGTACAGCTATAGTATTTCGTGTTCAGGAACTTGCCTACTGATTCGAGCGCTACCTAGACCAGTGCTCATTGGATATCCATACAATATATTATTACAGGGTGTTCCACGAGAACTCTGTTTCCTTTAAGGGGGCGTAGGGGAGAGTAAAAGTAAGCAAAAAAATACCCCAAAATGTTTGAATCTGGAGCATATCTTTGGAACAAAGAAGGTACAAATTGTATGTACGTGTGAGCATGTGTGGCGTGCGCGCGTCACGGTGAAAAGGCAGTCCCCCACCAAAGCTCTTGAGGTAGTGATGGAAATCACTCAATTTGCTAATTTCGAGTTTGATCGAAGTGGTATTTCATTTTTTTTTATTTTTCAAAATTTTTATTTGAAATTTCCTCTTAGGTTTTTTTTTTAATTTGAAATAATTACACAAGTAACCTTCGTGTTATTATCCCCATACCCATGATAATACTCTGAAATCTCCAAAAATCACCCCTATTACTTTCAGCTAAAGAAATACCAACCCGCTCTATGCGATGCCACCAAAAAATTTTAAAATTATAAATAAACATCCAAATCACATTCGTAAAACTCCAAGCTACATTCTTAACGTTATAATAATATTCTGCAATCCCCATAAACCTCCCCTAGTACATTTCACTAAAGAAATACCAAGTCGCTCAAGATGATGCTGCCAAACAATTTTAAAATTATGAATAATCACTCATGTCACGTTCGGAAAGCTTCATTCTTAATCCCATAATAATATTCTGCCATTCCCATAAGCCTTCCCTAGTACTGTTTACTAAACAAATACCAACTCGCTCTAGGTGATGCTGACAAACAATTTTAAAATTATAAATAATCACGTGAGTCACGTGCGTAAAACTCCAAGCTACATTTCCAACCCGATAATGATATTCTGCAACCCACATAAGCCTCCTATAGTACTTAATGAACGTGACTTGGGTGATTATTTATAATTCTAAAATTTTTTAGCGGCATCACCTAGAGCGAGTTGGTATTTCTTTAGCTATAAGTACTAGAGGTGTTTTTGGGGTTTAAGACTATTATTATGAGGCTGGAAATGTAGCTTGGAATTTTAAGAACGTGACTTGGGTGATTATTCATCATTTTTAAATTGTTTGGCGCCATCACCTAGCGCTAGAGTTCCTCTAGTGAGAGTAGTGTCACCACTTACTCCGCCTCTGGTTGGTGCCGCGAAAGCGGAGTCGGATGGTTTGAAATTGGCGCGACCTCTAAGTCAAATTTAATGTTCAGATACTGATTGAATAGCAAGTAATAGTTTCTCACATGTTACAGTCAAAATGTACCTGCAATTGTGAAAATATAAGGTACATTTCCGACTTTTATTAATTTACTTACTGAAAATTAATATCTTACCTCACAAACAGCTGATTTCGAGTGAGGTATCCAATCATGTCGATTAGTACTCTCCATCCATAATTTCTTAAGCTTAGGATCCTTTGGGACGTGTCTTAAGTAAAACCCGTGACCAGAACTATTACGGCAGTAGATAATACAACACGACACGATTGTTTTTTTATTAAAAAACTGTATTTTGACAAAAAACGCTGCATGAAAATATATGATACACAACCTTTTCTCAAAGTTTTGCTTCTTCTTTGTTTTGAGCTTTTTGATTAAAGTTTTGCTGAGTGAGACACCTAGAATACTTTGCATATCTCCGAAGCCTGCAGTCAACTTCGAAGCCTGGTCATGTCCGATGCCTTTTCTCGCTTATAACTTAAACATGCATATATTCGTTTTAAATAAATAACACTAATATAAAAAAAGTAAATTGAAATGCCCTCGTAAACATTCATCATAGAATTACTCTATAGTAGTTCCAAGACTTCATGCGTTGTAAATATTCAAGTATTTAATCTTAATACTCCAACTCTCTCTCAAACTATATTTTACAAGCAATGCTGAAGGCTTCCTGTTCACAAAAGAGGGTCTTATAATACTTTCTAGAATATAAAAAAAACTTTGTTTACTAAACCTGCCACTCTGATTGAAACTCAAAACCGAGCTATTGAAATCGAAATATGCTTGAAGAAGGACAACTAATTGCACCACAATTACGAGTCAAACGTGTACCACAATTTATTGGCCCACAAATTACGTCTGCACCAAGGCAATGAGCGAATACAACTCAGCAAAACATATCGAATCCGAATATTCCATTAGCTGATCGTATGAAAATGAAATGTCACAAATGTGGAAAATGAGGTTACTTAGCAAATCAATGTTACCTTAAAGCACCAAATTTTGAAATGGACAAAATCCGAAGAAATACCTCAAATTCGGACAACCCAGGAAGAAAAAGAGAATCATTTGGTAAATCAGAAAAACTTCTTAGAGAATCAAGAAATGGAAAAAGAAGAAACGCAGGAGCAGATTCAATACGAGAAAACGGCAGAATGTCAAATGTAGACGATTACAACCAGTACGAGGTCCACATGAGTTCAAAAAACAATTCATTATGTGAAATAATAAATATTTATCTGCACACGCAACATATATTATGTGTGTTGGACCTTTTTTCAGCAAGTCTCAGAAATACGCAATCACACATATATTTTTAATCCTAGAAAAAGACAAATCAGCCCTACATGGCTACGGTGAATATATCGCACGAAGATCAAATATCATGAAGAAATAACAGATGGAGTTTACTTAATGACAAAAATAAAATCATATTACTAACTTTTAACTACAGAAAAAAAGCCGATAGTGATACCAAAAACTTTTAATTACGAAAAAATGAAAAATAACACAGCAAGAGTAATTGATTTACTAAATAGTTTTAAATTAAATCATACTGAATACAAATAAAAAGAAGAAATAAAAAAATGTTAAATATAAAGAAATTTTTACTCTGGAATAAGTCTCTTTACCTTGTACCAACCTTGCTTACCATTCAGTAACTTTAAAATCTGGTAAAATAATTAACTTAAGATCGTATAAACGTTCTGAAGCCCACAATCAGTTCATTAAGGAAGAATGTGAAGAGTTATCAGGAAACAAATTATTCAACTCTTCGGTTCACCTTCTGACTATCCACTTTCGATAGTACAAATGCTTACCCGCTAGCCGTCATAGATGAAATTCTTGACCATTTGGGACAGGCGAAGTTCTTTTCCGCCTTTAACATGAGCGCTGGTTTCCACCAAATTCCGCCGAATGGAAAATCAAAAAAATACACAGCTTTCTCCTTTAGAGGCTTAGGAGGAAATAAATTCTTTGTATATGTCGATGATATAGTAGTATTTGCTAAGACATTAGATGAGCACAACCAAAACTTGATTAAAGTATTTGAATGTATAAAGGCATTAGGATTAAGACTGAAACCAACTAAATGCGAATATTTTACGACCAAAACTTGAGTAATTAGGTCATTTAATAACTAAAGATGGAATGAAACCGAACCCAGAAGAAATAGAAGCTGTAAAAACTTTTAAATTCCTACCATAGTGAAAGAAATCCAGACCTTCTTAGGTTTTGCAGATTACAATAGAAAGTTCAGTAAAACTTATCCTCTATAGCTAGACCACTCTCTAGACTAACGCAAAAAGAGACTATATTCGTCTGGACATCCAAATCTACTGAAAGTTTTGAACAACTAAAGAACGCGATATCCTCTGGGCCGCTACTACGATTTCCAAATTATAAAGATGTATTTACATTAACAACCGACGCTTCAAACCAAAAACTAGGATCAGTTCTATACCAGAATAGACACCCTTGTTTATTTACATCAAGAATCCTTAATAACCCAGCAAGACAAAAAGAATTGATACGAACTAAATTAAAAAGTCTAAGAAACTCGTCAAATCCCGCTTTGCGTCAATGACGCATTGAACTAGTGTATTACTGCGTGTAAATTCGAAAAAACGGTATTTCTATTTTGAATCCTTCTATACTATATTGAATCGGAAAATCCTGTACGTAGTCCCGTACCTGTGCCGGTACGCCTTCTTTTGCCAGAATTAGGACCAGATCTCGTACATGAAACTTTACAGGATCAGCATAAGAAATTGAGACACGAGCCTGTACATGAACATGCAGGGGATGAGGGAAGCCTTACAGGAACGTGTACATGCTCATGGATGTCCGAAGTGGCTACGAATGGACATGTTGATCATATACTCTGTAAATCTGAATTAATAAGTGCATAATCATAAAAAAGTGTGAAATTTCAAGTAGCAGTAAACTTGTTACTTATTCTATTAGAAAATTTTTACGAAAATATATTAATAACAATTCTACTGAGAACAAGTAATTTTTTACCAAGGACTAGTATAAATACTTACAAAATCAATTATAATTACTTGTACCATTTGAGTAGTTAAGTCTTACTCATTCAGATATAGAGAGTGAATTAATATTTATTACGATAAAGGCGTTTTGAAATTTGAAGAGAAAACCAGTGAAATATTTTGAAACAGTATTCTTCACTAGCAAAAATAATGCGCCGCTCGTGCTTACATGTTCCCTATTTTAATTGTCTGATTATCAAATTGAAATATATGCTTTAATTGGAAGTACTATGAAATATAAATAATAATAATCAATAATTAAAATAAATATTGAAAAGGCTGCATCGGCATTTATGCAATTTTAATTCTTTTCGGCCACGTGTTTGATTTTAAATGCTCCTAGTTTATCATGCAATTTTGAACCTCTCCTCAAATAAGTCACCTCGAAGATTTGCAATTGAATAATCTTGAATTATGAATGTGTATAACTGTACAATTAAAAATAAAGTACTTTTGAGTATCTTTTTAATAGTTTAATTTTGTAGATTCACAATTGAAAATTCTTGTATTTTAAAGACGTATGAATTGAAAAGAATTTCAATGTGAGTCAACAAATTTACAGCATTTTTCATTCTGAAACTTAAAACTTGCCTAATTTTTTATTTAGATTTTCAATAATGAAAACTCGTCAATTTTATATATTTTAAATTCATGTTGAAGAGTTGCAATTGAAACTTGATACATTTTTAAAATTCCAAATTATTCATTTTTCAATATGCATATTTCAAAGGTATGTAATTTTAAACGTTTTTTTAAATAGCTTGTCACATTTTGCGATTGTGTTTACTTAACCCGACCAGGTTATCGCTTTTTGTGGCACCTTCTCAAGTTATCGTGGGTCGCTTCAGACCCGAGACATGTTAAAACGCTTAATTATCAATAAAAGAATCTGGTAAAATTCTTGTACATTCTTAAACGCTTCTCCTTTAAGGGGACATCATAAAGATTGCAAACAAATTTAAACAAATATTTTATTTTCAGTAATGAACACAACCACCTCATGAAAATGCAGATATTTACTAAAAAAATGCATAACTTTTGAACAAATTGAGATATTTGAATTTTTGGAATAGCATTTTAAAGTTTAAGAATCGTATTTAAACAACGACAAAATCATGAACTCGATGGAAACAAAAAAAAAAAACGCTCAAGTTTGTGGTGTTTATCAGCGCTTTTTTCGAAAGAGGAAATTTGAAGTTTCAAAAAATAACTCGTTATATGTGGGCGTCCGCATGAAAAGGGCTCTTACGGTCGGTATGGAGTTACGTATAGAAGCAAATAGTTGGATAAATTCCCCACATTCAAGGCCCTTTTCATGCGGACGCCCATATTTTTCGATGTGTACAAATTTTATTTTTGTAGAAAATTATACATATTCATGAAGAAAAAAAAAAACAATATGTTGACGCCTTGAATTCTATTATCTTATAATAATTACTCGTTGAATGGTTCCGTACATGGACGAAGAATTGTCGACACTTCAGTGGATGTACGCTGCGCCATACTATAAGAGATGAAAAATCAATATACGGCTCAAAAAAAGAAAAATCTTTCGAAAATACTCATAAACTTCATAAAAATTCAAAAACTTACCTTGACGCTCAAAACGCCCTTCTTTCCATTTTTCTTCCAGGGTGTGTCTGGCACCGCTCAAAAGACCTCTCAGTCTGTCGTGGTAGTCACTAACACTCTCATTACCTTTCAATCTGAAGTGAAAGATCGCATGCAAATACCACTGATATTTTTTGGCTGATATATATTGGCCCCGGTAGGATTTTGGATGTTAGGAACAAGACCAAAAATACTGTTGGAGACCTTTCCCGCCATATTAGGCCCGAAGGGATTTCCTGCATTATTGTTAGCTAAACTTGAATTAGATGGCGTTTGGTCGCCACCGACCATTTTGCTTGAAATAAAACTGACTTGACCTAGGTGAATAATCAATTAATATTTGGTGAATACCAATGAATTGTATTTTTAATTAATCAATTAGTACTTAAATACCATGTAATTATCATGAATCCAAATACGTACTACTTACTCGTTTGGGCAATGATGATGTGCACACGGTAAATCGGGGTTGTGATAGAACCGGAGATCGAAAGAGAAGATATGGAGGCATAAATCTCAAATTTGCGTTCACCAGATTTTCGCTATCTAATCTAACGTAAACGCCTCTATTCATTTCCATCAGTGTGAGTTATAACTATAACAGTCTCTGTGTCTGAATCGTCACCGGGAGTTATCGATCGTACGTGGACATACCCTTCTTCTATTTCTATTTCTTGAATTGGCGCAATAAGTGGTCGAATTGTTGGTCTACCACAAGTGTAGGAATTGATTATTTTACCGGCCTAATCAAATTATTGTAGATAATTGACCTTGCTGGTATTATGTTTACGCTAGCTTGAATTTTCTTTCCAGCCCGCTTTCCTCTTTTTGTATTAGATTTTAAGGACAGCTTGGAAAGGGTTTTTTTTTTTTATTAGGCATTGGGAAAAAGTCAATGAAATGTGTGGTGAGGGACTCAAATGCTGTGTATCCTGCTCAAGGTCGAGCGAGAGAGTTTGCTAAAGATTGTTGAGTATCGAATTTAATATTTAAAAATCTTTCCTCTTCTTCCTTTTTTACGAAAAGAAATACGAATGTACAAACGCAGCAGTTGACCTTTCCTACCTCTGCCAGCGCGGTGATTTGGCTTGCGCTCGCATTTATGTACTTCTGGTACACGATCGTGCACTTAAAACTACGTTGCATTTACTGCTTTATATCAGAAGGAATAAAAATTATAATTAATTCATGAATAATTTCTTAACTGATTTCTTGTCCGTCATATATATGGCCGAAACAATTATCAATTAACTTTTATTAAATCCAATATATCAAGCAGGGCATTTCTTTATTTTAATAACAAAACTGCTGAACATAGCAAAAAGTTTCTACTACTCGTTTTATTCGTGCAAGAAGAAATAAAAATCAGAATAACCGACGTTGTACTTTTTCATAATTTCTTGTTCCTGTTCAGAATCTGAATTGGAATTTAGGGGTTTCAGATAAATGCCGGTTGCTTTCTTATAACAATTTTGCACAATTTTCTTTTAAGCGTTACCAATCAGGAATTCAAAAAGATTGCTGAATTGGTGGAAATTTCTAATCGGTTCGAATTTATCCTCCTCTCGCTGAGGTGCTGGATCCACAAACCTAAGGTTGAACAGAACATTTGGGCTGTTTCACTCTGGGACCGGGCAAGGCAGACATTGAAAAAGATTTATTTAACTATGAAAACCGATTAAAAGTAAATTTTGGTTGTAAACTCGACCATCAAGCATGTCAAATTTCGAATCTGTAAATTATTTGCGTTCAACTATTTAGCATAATATAGCTGCATAGTGAACATGAAGGAGAAGTAATTAGCATAATTTAGCTGCGTAACTATCGTTTTAATATTTTAGAATCGACAAAGACATTTGAAATGAGAGTCAAAAATTAAACTCACAATGAAAATTCGTTCAAATGAAGTGTCAACTTTCACTCTGAAAGATTAATATTGCTCAATTATTCAGCACATTTTAGCTGCATACCTAAAAGAAAACGACAATTATTTAACACACTATAGCTGCATAATTACTGTCTTTTTATTTTAGAGTGAGAATCGACCACTCATTTAGGAAGAAAGTTCATTTATCTTCTTTTTGCTTTTCTTGACTATTTGACTATATGCAATTCGTGCATTAATTATTTTTCACTACTTCGCGTACATTAGCTGCATTGTGAACTTTAACGAAAATTACTCAGCATGATTTATCTGCGTAACTATCATTCCTAAATGTCTTAAAATTGAAAAATCGTGAATCGAAATAAAGTCAATAAAAACAATTATTAAAAATTGATTGAAATAAGGTATCAATTTTCACTTCTGAACGATGTCTCGTGATTTCTCACGTCTTCCTTATAATTAAATTTAATTATCCTAAACGAAAAAAATTATAAATGCTTTCAATACAAAATTGAAGGAAGCATACCAAAATAAATTGTCATCTATTTATAGGTCAAAGTCTATTAACCATAACTAATAAATAAATATAGTGATAGGAATTGAACGATTTTAAGAAAGAAAGGGTGTAGAAAGAAAGATAGAAGAAAACGGAAGGAAAGTTGTGCTTACGTACACAACTTGCAACTCGGTCATTCGCTTTGCCATAAACGTATGATATTGTCGCAGACATGTATGCGCTTGCAGGCTCGCGATTCAAGTTCACTGTTCCTCCCTCGCTTCTTTACATCCAATTTCACCACTTTTCAATTTAGCTGACTAATGGTAAACACTGCCATGCGTTCTAAACGAATACCAATATGCATAAAGTGCTGAATTAAAGTAACTACCTAGGCATTTCCTAATTGTCGATTCCAGGCAAGGAAATATAAAAATGCAAATTGCTGACAACAGCTATAAATAGCGCTCGATCAATTTGGGCGAATATTGCAGTGAATATTAGTCAGAAAAATTCATTCTTCCGTACATTTGACTTCCAAATCATCAAAAATGCCCATCGAACGAGCTTACCACTAGCCGATGAGCTAAAATAAAATTGCAGTCTGATGAAGAACGTACCAGTGAGTGAGTGGTTCTTCACTCGTTATCTTTTTCTCAAAAAGTTAAAGTTATAATCACCAGTCTGCGATGCGGAATCGGTCATTAATAGTTTGCGACTTAAAGAAAGGTATATTCTATTAATGCGTTTAAAGCTTAGTGCGAAAGGAAACGGAATACCGTGACGAATATTACGGAGAAAGATTCGTCTCTCGAATCTCAAAACGAGAGGGGACATTTCTAAGAAAAATTCTGATTCAGAATTACCTAGGAAAAGAATGGAAAAGAGGAGATATTTTAAAAGTACTGTCACTCTTCTTGCTAAACACAATCTATCTCTCTTTTAAGGTAATTATACAAGAAATTGAAAGACTAGAAGTTCTTATGTGTGTAAAGCGCAGGTGCTGAAGACAATTTTGAGGACGCCCATTTTTACAGAAAGCATCGAAAGAGGAGCAAAGACTCTCTCTCTCTCTCTGTTTCTACAACCGGTCTTCCTGTAAAGTGATAGTTATAAGAATACAAAGGGTAACGTAGAAAAAAAAGTGTATCGTTCACACATATTTAAATAAAATTACTCATCATTTGAAAGTTAAATTCGTTTTTGATAATGGTTTCAGGTATGACTGCTCTCAGACAGAGAGCGCCGCTGTTGCCATGCTTATTTCTGGGGGGGCGGGCGGAGAGATAATTCTAGGAAGAGACAAAGGTTTTTTTGAAATTGAGTAATTTCAAATGATGAGTAATTTTATTTAAATATGTGTGAACGTTACACTTTTTTTCTAAGTTACCCCTTTGTATTCGTATAACTATCACTTTACAGGAAGACCCGTTGTAGAAACAGAGAGAGAGAGAGAGTCTTTGCTCCTCTTTCGATGCTTTCTGTAAAAATGTGCGTCCTCAAAATTGTCTTCAGCCCCTGCGCGTTACACACATTAGAACTTCTGTTCTTTCAATTTCTTGTATAATTACCATAAAAGAGAGATAGATTGTGTTTAGCAAGAAGAGTGACAGTACTTTTAAAATATCTCCTCTTTTCTATTCTTTTCCTAGGTAATTCTAAATTAGAATTTTTCCTAGAAAGTTCCCCTCTCGTTTTGAGATTCGAGAGACGAATCTTTCTCCGTGATATTCGTCACAATATTCCGTTTCCTTTCGCATTAAGCTTCAAACGCATTAATAGAATATACCTTTTTTCAAGTCGCAAACTATTAATGACCGATCCCGAACCGCAGACTGGCGATTATAACTTCAACTTTTTGAGAAAAAGATAACGAGTGAAGAACCACTCACTCACTGGTAAGTTCTTCTTCAGACTGCAATTTTATTTTAGCTCATCGGCTAGTGGTAAACTCGTTCGATGGGGATTTTTGATGATTTGGAAGTTAAATGTACGGAAGGATAAAATTTTCTGACTAATATTCACTGCAATATTCGCCTAAATTGATCGAACGCTATATATAGCTATTGTCAACAATTTGCATTTTCATACTTCCTTGCTTTGAATCGATAATTAGGAAATGCCTAGGTAGTTACTTTATTTCAGCATTTTATGCATATTGGTATTCGTTTTAAACGCATGGCAGTGTTTACCATCAGTCAGCTAAATTGGAAAGTGGTGAAATTAGATGTAAAGCTACTTGTGTGCGACAATGTCATACGTTTATGGCAAAGCGAATGACCAAGTTGCAAGTTGTGTACGTAAGCACAACTTTCCTTCCGTTTTCTTCTATCTTTCTTTCTACACCCTTTCTTTCTTAAAATCGTTCAATTCCTATCACTATATTTATTTATTAGTTATGGTTAATAGACTTTGACCTATAAATAGATGACAATTTATTTTGGTATGCTTCCTTCAATTTTGTATTGAAAGCATTTATAATTTTTTTCGTTTAGGATAATTAAATTTAATTATAAGGAAGACGTGAGAAATCACGAGACATCGTCGGATTACTCAGCGCATAAAAACTATATATGTGTCCGCGCATACTCATTTAGCAGGACTTTAAATCAAAACTGGTGTGCGTACGGGTTAGCGCACGATCCAGCTTATGCCTCTCTCTCTTATTCCCTTCTGTTTCTAGCTCTATCCTCTATAGGACATTTCATCGCTACTCGTAGACATCCATATTTATATGCACCTACGAAAATTTAATAATAATTTGGATACCTGGATACTAGTTCCACTCATGTTTACCTATACATTTTTTATTTATTGTAATGGTTTTTAATTCACGTATGTAACATATGAACATATATTTTTTTAAATATTGAACAAAAATGGTGGGTATTTCCATAAGCCATGAGAGAAGAGAATTTTTTTGTTTATGAAAATTGAATTTTTCTATTTTTCTCGAAAATGGTACAAGATGCCATTTTTGAGAAAATCGACTATTAATATGTTCAGAAAAATCTTGCGGATTTCGAAATAAGGCGATAAACTCTACCAGAATTATAAATAAATCCTAAATATCTCAATTAGGTCAAAAGTTATATAAGTTTACAGAAAAAATTATTATTTTTCGTTATTTAATTTTTTTTTTGAAAAACCAAAGCCAAAAATTCAAATACGCATAACTTCGTAAAAATTTTGTTTCACGAATTGAAAAAATACGTATCTCCTAAGTTCCTCTAATAAAACAACATATTTTGTCCTCGAGAGATTCTGTGACTGCAAGTGAGGATCTTACATGAGCTGCATCGAACTATCTATTCTGTTCACATTAAAAAGGAACATATCCAAGTTTTTTACTAAAAAGGAACATATCCAAACTAGAAATGGCTGTACCCCCTTCAGTTTTTGGGATAAAAAGTTCATATTTCAGGAAATTAGCTTAGGAGCTTAATTAAACAATACTAGACCATAAAAGTAGTCGTAAAAAAAGTTTATCAGAACGTACAACGTTTTTTTGACTTAATGAAAAAGTTTCCCAAGTAATTATGTTCCCTTTTGAAAGTAAGCTCCTCAAGTGTAGAACCTGCCTGATTTGAAATTGGTTCAGTCATTGATTATAGCCCATTGGTCACAAAATTTTGCGACGTATTACCAACATCGTTACGACATCTTTACGGCAACTTTACGACATCCTATGTCCATGTTGTTAATGTGTGTTTGCGATATCGTGAAGAATTCGTACAATCTGACGATGTCTTTACGATATCGTAAAAACACCTTAACTACATGAACATAGGATGTCGTAAAGTTGTTTTAAAGATGTTGTAACGATTTCGTGAAGACGTTGTCAAATTTGGTGCCCACTTATGTAAAATCATAAGGTAACTTTTTTTACAAAACTAGTAGGAGTATCTTAAAGTATAAGTCTCCCACTTTCAAATGCCGTGAGTTTGCTTAAATATCTTTTTTTTTCAATCGAGATATAATTTTGATTTTTTGTATAACCTATCTACTCAAATGCAAAACAAAAACAGGCTACAAGCTTTTTCTTTTAGCGTACTTTCCTGCATTCGATTATCTTAATGAAAATTACTATATAAGCATTTGAGGGGTCGCTGATCGTCGGATTTAGAAAATTAAAAATGGCGGATCCGATATGACGGACAAAAATTTCAGATTACAGCAGGGTAACAATCGTAAAACGGTCTCAACGGGTTTGGTTAAAGTGTTTTACGTCACTCGAAAGGTAATAAAAAAAGAAAATTTTTAAGCCATACAACAATAAAGGGCTTAGCGGAATAAGCATGTGAAATCGGGCGTGCGTATGAAGCTGAAATTAATGTCATAAGTTCGTTTCCATGTGGCATGAAACTCCACCAAGTTTCAACTTCAAAATGACGATTGCTGCGATCGCCTTCTGTTATTATGCGTACACCACAAAGAAATGACGATTGCTGCGATCGTCTTCTGTTTTCATGCATACACCACAAACAAATAACGATTGCTGTGATGGTCTTCTATTTTTATGCATACGTCAGAAACAAATGACGATTGCTGCGATCGTCTTCTGTTTTTATGCATACGCCACAAACAAATGATGGTTGCTGTAATCATTTTTGTTTGTCTTCATTACACAGCGTAAAAAAAATTGAACGTTATATCATAAGGTTTAGTTAGCTATAAATAAAATTCAGAATTATTTTAGAAAAGAAATACAAGATTCTTTGAATTTTGGGACATCAGAGTTCGTGACGGGTTCAAGCTCGACTTCTACCGCCATTCTTACCCTCAGGGTGTCCCTGATCAACTATATCTATGCTTACCGAACGAGAAGAAGTCGTAACTAGAGTTGCTTAAGTCGCGACCCCCCTGGTATTTCTATCTCATAAAATAGAACGCAGTTCGTCGTTTTGTAATTGCGTATACGTAATTATGGCGAATTATTAATTATGTATTATGCGCTGTGTCGATACCATTGCATAGATGTTTTCATAATTTTTGAAACATTATGCAACTTTGTGCTAAGGTGCTTTGAAAATCCTTTTGTAGAACATTTGATTTTGTGACTGCCAGACCCTAAGCCCTCACAAAAAACCGAAGATCAGTGTAAACGGTTCTATTGATCAAGTGGCTCGAAATGACTGCAAGAATTATAAATTACAAAAAGAATTATAAAAAGTCTCAGTTGTAGTACACAATGCAAGGATTTTTTCTTGAAAAAATAAAAGTGGTATTTCTGAAAGAGCATAGGGAAAAAAAATTTTCAAACTTTTAAAACATTTTTCTAATGCTTTTTTTTTACAAGAAATGCATCAATTTTTTTTTAATTCTCCAGCGTGGTCTTTAAAACATATATTTTGTTCATTAAAATCAGTCGAGCCGTTTTCGAGAAAAATCGCTTTTTTTATTTTGCTTTCCCCCTCCATATCTCCCACAAAAATGGGATTTTGAAGTTGAAACTTGGTGGAGTTTCATACCACATGGAATGCTCAGAGACTACCAAAGACTAACCAAGACTTCTACTGACGACTGCTGACGACTATAGGGACGACTTGAGGATTTTGGATAAGTTAGTCGACGGTCGTCATGAGAATTCTTTAGTGAATAGCCCCTCGACATTTCTTGAAAATGAAACATTATTTATCGATTCTAATTAGTTACAAAAGTTATTCCACTTGTAATGAATAGATTGAGGTAATGACTCGTCCCATTTAACTTTAGATTGCCAAAGTTCTTGCATTATTTGTTTTGCATATAAAATTATCGGACCAAGGAAACCTGAGGGATCGAATAATTTTGCAATTTCCGATCAAATGACTCTTTTCGTGATCCCCTGATGAACTGTACGCGTTTTAGTTGAATAAACGAAGGCGTCATCTCGAGCCTTCCAACACAAGACGAGAGTTTTGGCTACATAATCTATGTTTATTTTAAAATCAGTATCTAGACTTTTATCGCTCATGTCTTCAAGTATGCTGGACTCATTCGAAGCAAATTGTCGCATGTTTAGTTGAGCATGACTTAAGAGTTTAGTCATTTGATCATAAATCTCTCGCACCTCTTTACATGTGGAAGCTCCAGTAATGAGATTATCCACATATAAATCCCTTTTTAATATATTCGCCGCCAAGGGAAAATCACGACCTTCATCATCAACTAATTGATGCATGCAACGTATGGATAAAAAAGATGATGGAGCAAAACCGAAAGTCACCGTATATAGACAATATTCTAATATCTGATCTTTTTCAGGCCACAAAATCCTTTGATACTGCCGATCTTCTGCGCGAATTATGAACTGTCTGTACATTTTCTCAATGTCTGCTATGAGCGCGTAATTATGAAAGCGAAAACGTATTATTAAGGAAAAAAGATCATCTTGTATTGTTGGACCGACCATCAGAAGTTCATTTAAAGAGACCCCAGTGCTACTTTTAGCTGAAGCATTAGAAACTACTCTTAATTTAGTAGTATTACTGGAATTCTTTATAACGCTGTGATGTGTTAAATAAAAGCCTGCATCATCGTGAGACGAATTTATCAATGACATGTGATTTAATTCAAAGTAATTTCGAATGACCGCTGTATATTGTTCTTTAAATTCCGGATCTTTTTCAAATCTCTTTTGTAGTTCTTTTAATCTTTTTAACGCAATCTGTTTTGAGTCGCCTAATGTTTTCCTTGTCGTTCAGAACGGTAAGGCTACTATATATCGACTGTCTTGATCTCGTGTCACGTGTTGTTTAAAGTGTGCCTCGCAATCGATTTCTTCATGAGAAAGCGCCGATTGAGATGTCAATTCCTCGACTGACCAAAACTTTTGAATTATCGCTTGTAGATCGGTTACTAGACAATTACTAGTTTTTGTGATTTTAGCATTGTTTGAGAGCTCTAAACCTCCGCCAATTACCCAGCCTAATAGAGTTTTTTAAATATGAAAATTAGGATCAGCGAGTAATATATTTTTAGGAATTTGTAGATGCTCACGTAATATGACTTTGCTTGGAACTAGATCAGTTATGTTAGGAATTACTAAAAAATTAAGTGTACGCTGATACTCATTATAAACTGATTTCAAGGTTATGCAAACCATACCATCGACAACCGTTGTAAGGTTGTTTACAGCTCCAACTAAAAATGAACATTTTGATATCGGGATTTTTAATTTCTTCACGAGGTTCGTTGTTACAAAATTTGTGGTTGAACAAGTATCAAGTAATAGTCTTGCTTTTGTTCGATTTTTCTTGTTATCAAATACTTTAACTATCGCACTCGTCATTATTTGACATGTTGCTGAAGAAACTAGAGACTTCAAAGTGATTTCCAAGACTGGATTTAATTGTCACGATTCATTGGATTTGTTTGAATCTTGTGTTTTAGAAAAATGTAATAAAGTACTGTGACGTTTCCCACACTTTTTACAAGTTCCGAATTTGCAATCTTACGCTTTATGATTACGTAGACAATTATAACATAAACGCGCATCTTTTATAACTTTATTACGCTCCTCAACAGTTAAAGCCAAGAATTTACTGCATTTAAATAAATAGTGTGGCTCAGTACAGAGAGGACATTTATTGGATGCAGTAGTCATGAAACCCTGACGTTTGAAAACATTTTTGCGTTTTTTAAAAGGGGGTGTATCTTTATCAATAGAATTTTGGGCAGTATTATCGTTTTTGTTTTAGAAATACGGGCTGCAGTTCTATATAAAAAATCAGTTAAATCTTCCAATTTTGAAAATTCTCCGTTTTTAATTGTTTCATCCCATTTTTCCACAGAAGATTTATCAAGTTTTTCTTCGATAATCGCGACTATCGTCTCATTCTTTTTCTTGAACCGGTAATCGTAGTAATAAACTAAGATGACGCGAAATGAGGGTACGTTTATCTTCATACGATTTTAATAGAAGATTCCAAGCTCGATCGAAATTATCATTAGTAATAGCAAAAACTTGAATTTTACGTAGTGCCTCATCTTTAAGTGCGGATTTTAGATATTGTAGTTTTTCTACATTACTTATGTCATCACGGTTATTAATCATTGTGTTGAAAGTGTCTCTGAATGACAACCACTCTTCTACCTTACCATTGAAAGTGGGTAATTCAGCTTGAGGTAGTTTTAGTTTTCTTCTACTATTGGATGCAACCGATCCGCTTGCGATACCCGGATTTGAAATCGTGTCTTGATTTTCTGTTTGTAAGCAAACATTAAATTGCGATGCTATAGGTGTGACGTATTTTTGAGCTTGCGCAAGGGTTTGGAAGAAAATATCTTGAGGGGATTTTTTATCAGGACCATGATCTGTTTCCGTATCAATCAGTTGAATTTCGTCATATAAATCATCGAGTGGAATTATTTCCCAATAAAACTTAAATGTTTGTAAGAAAGTACTTCAAAGAAATATGAACTACATGAGTGCTAGAGACTGAATTGCCTGGTAAACACTCAGATATATGGTGTTTTAGACACGCGTTGCCCTGCTGTATTTGAAGCACAATTTTGATGTGATTGTTTGATGAAAGGTCGACCTTATTGTTCTACTTGTAAAGTTCCTTAAAGGAGAGTCCAATGATGTCCAATACCAGTATTGGCTTGAACTTTTAATGCAATCTTTACACAATAGTAACTCTTGTATAGTTGCATGGAAATGACTCACTATCACTTGCACCGATTTTTGTAAGAGCTGTGATCGAACACTGCAGTTTGATACACTGATTCACTGATTATTGTTTTAATAAATCTGATTAGAAGGACCATGTTTCTTTTGCACTTAATAAATTAGGAATATTAAGGCAAGCATTCCGTATAAGTAAATCAATTTGATTTATATAAAATTATAAAATCTTTATTTTGTTCGAAGAGTAAAAGATTAGGGTACATATCGCTTTCAAAGTTCTCCTTCAACTGATTCTTTCTCTCTGGTCCCTGGACCTCACGCACTTCTTTAGAGTAGGGCTAATATAAACAAGATAATCATATTTCGAAGAAATATATAGGCAAGTAGAGCGAATATAATACAGTAGAGTTTTAAACTATACACACATCCACTAATTTTTTTATATTTTTGCATATTAAAGTATATGCTCTCAAATCACTAATAATATCAGTATACTGTAAAAAAGAAACTTTTTTCGAATTTACATTTAAAAAAGAAAAATGTGTACCCATTTCAAATTCCTATTTTTGTCGCGCCCATTCGGCCATATTGATGTGACAACGTAGCACGCCTTCAAAAGCTTGTAAATAAGCCGGGCAATTCACGTTTTTTCATAAAAATGCACAGTGGGCCAGGATCGCACTTTTTTTAGCCAAAAGTGAAGGTTTGACCTTGAATCAATTAAATATATTTTTGACTTACAGACACCTTGAAGCATCTGTATTTGGAGTTTCTTATCAATCGGATGCCCTGTGTTTCGTTGATAAATAGTCAATGTCGAAAAATGGAACTCGATTTTCTATACTTGGTGACTGAAAAGAAGGGATATAATTTTAGGATATTTATCGAAAAGCAAACGGTTTCTGATGTTTTTGAATTCATTTTGGATCAATAAATCCAGAAAATGGCGAACAAGCTACAAAACTCATCTAAAATGTTGAAATTCACCTGTTTTATTCACAAAATATTCTATTTTTCCCCGCAGCGTCTTGTGCGGAAACTTCATTCCATCGCATTCCCCTTCAAATCCAAAAAAGTAAAGTACCATTGGGATTCTTGGGATGTCTACTTTGACGCAGGGGTGCCCACTTTAGCCCGAAATCATATCCTTCTGAAGAAACAATGAATAACTTCGCGCTCACACATGGAGCCGTCCACGCGTAACAGCGCGCGGCGCTGCAAGTTCACAGGTTTCAGCAGGACTGCGACTTGACTTCGAGACTCAAGCGACCATTCATTGTGTATTGCATTGGGCAGCTCAAATCTATACTATTGTTTTAGGAATCTGTTCATTTATTAATTACAGCTTAGTCTGTATTGCATATACTATACATTTTTCCATACCACTAAATGCCAGGAACCACCAAAAGTGACAAATATTCGACTCTACGTTGAATTCGTCTGAAACTTCGTATACGTAGGTTTTCGGGGTCGCTGATTTCGAATTTGGCATCAAAAATTCAAAATGCAAAATAGCGAATCTAATATAGCGAATACAATTTCAAAATTTTTATCTATTAGTCTGAAATATGGTATAAGGGAGTTTTTGGGATCGCTATGTTACGTCGCAGGATCGACGGTCAGTCGAATTAATTAAACTAATTTAATGAAATCCGTTCTCGAGCGGCTGAGTAAGGATTTCTGTGGGATCTTGCCCGTTTGGGAAGAAAGCCAACCGCAACTCTGTTTATTGATAAAATTATTGGATGACATGAAAGATGAAAGTGAAAAGGGGAAATCAGTGTGGAGATCAATAGGGATACATTTATGTATAAAACTGAAATTTATTAAATCCAAATTTTGACTTACTTGTATATAGATTATTATCAGGAAACTGCGCCTAGCTTCTGGGAGACAATTGCTAAACATCTTGTTCTTCTCCTTTGGATTACTGGAGTAAAATTGTTTTCTATCACTGCTTCTACATTAAAATTACGGAAACGGTCCCGGGCACAAGAACTTTGATTTATTAAAAAAGAAAGGACAACATCGAGTCCAGGAGGTGAATGTTTCTTTGGACTGTGCCGACTCAAGCACAGAGGCTTGAATTCGGAACAATTTCCCTGAAGACGAGCTTGAAAGATTCGCGAAATCGTTGACCTGAGTCCTGGTTTTGAGAATGCTAAGTCAGGAAGGGATCAGATATTTGCCTGATTGATCTCAAAGGTTGAAACAACGCTAACTGATCGGCTCCGTAGTTCCAAGATCGTCCTGCGGGTCTATCCGTGACCAAGGCAAGGGAGCCGCCTTTTGCTGAATTTGCCCAATTAAAGGGAAGCGCTGCCAATTTGGAAAAGCGGAGAGTGTAGGTGGTAGTGGGGAATTGTGAAAGAACACGCTGCTATCACGTGTACTCGAGAATTCGGTACCTGAGGCCTTGCGACCTTTTAAGCGCCTTCTGGCGTTGATTGAAACCGAGTAAACCGAAGTTTTTATGGTAGTATTATTGTCAACCCAGTAAATCGGTTTAGGGTTATTGCACGTTTCGATTTACGGCAGGGACTGATAAGTTTTACTAAATTCTCGATTCACGGTCTTAGAGGACCCTGGGTTTGCTTTTTCTCATTAAGGGATTCAGATACAACTTACTGCAGCTACGTGACTGTTCATAAGGAGAAGAAATTAGCAAGGAATTTGTAAAAGACAAATTCGAAAAATCTGCGTTCCAGTCCAAGGCCTCGGGTAGATCTTGAATAGGTGTAAATAAAAGGTTATTTATGTGAATTGGGGGAAAGTCCCAGTCCAGCAATCGTCTTCAGCCTCCAGATGCAACTTCCTGTTAAATGACATAAATCATGAAAATGCTCAAGTATACAAAATAATAGGTTACAAATACAGAAGCATGAAAGACGTATTAAAACATATAGAGGAATGAATCATGCTTAAATTTAAAAGTAATGATCAAAATGAACATCAATGTTCAGTAAGGCGAAAACACACATACACATACACACACATGCTTGCACACAGATAAAAGGTGGTAACGTAAAACAAAAGATATAAGCAGCTATTAATTAATATGGCCCGGTAGAAAAAATGAAAAATCCTAACTATTGATACAAAATAAAATTAATTAAATGATAACTTAGATGAGGACATGTGGCTACTCCTGTTTTCCTTAACTTAGCTAAGTTGTAAATAAAGAAAAGGGCGGTAAACTACATCCGGACGTAACATCCCCGCCTTAAAATGGAAATGCCGCTGAAGGTGAATTTTTATTTCGGCGAGCGTGGCAGGGACTGATGCGTGAGGTGGGGAAGAGTACAAGTCCGATGTAGTGTGATACCTTCCAACATAGATTACAGAGCATGATGGTCCCGCTCGGCTCACGGAAACCAGTTTGCATCTTGCTTACAGTTTTCGCGACCTGAGCTAATTAATTAAAAGAAATATTTCTCAAATATATATTCTTATTTATAAGTGTACATTCTGGTAAAATCGACCAAAATCCAGTAAGGTCAACTCGGCTTTCGATAAAATTGACTAGAATTTTTATTTTATTTTCAATTTTAAATGTTTATCTTGAAGGAAAACAGAAGCAACTTTATAGCATACTTTTCAGATTCAAATCTATATCGGTCAATAAAGTTTTTTTCTCTGAATGAAAACTTCTCGCCATAGATGCACATGTTTTATCTAATTCCGTGCGATCCGGACTGAAGGTCCAAATTAGAATTGTTTACCAAGAAGTTTGAGTTGGGATTGTTATTGTTTTACTTGGATCATGAAAGTAAAATGGACTGAAAAAGAGGTGAAGCTGAAGGGATAGTGTTACTTCCCCCTCCTTAAGGTTCAATTAACTCTCTGACTCAAAAGTGTCGTAGAGCGTTGGAGAAGGTAGTATCTGTAAAGCAGTTCATGATGAATATCGATTTCCCTCATTCAAAGCAATGGTTCCTTTTAATTCGCTTTCCTTTATCTCGAATTCGTAATCCATCGCCTTTAACTGCCAACGGAGAATGGGTGGTGACAAATTGCTAGTATTGCGTAAATTGGCCGAGAATTCTTGATGTTTCGTTACCATCGTAAATTTTTGACCGCAAAGATAACGATTGACATGTTTGGTGAAATATACGAATGCCAAACACTCCTTCTCCATGGCAGAGTATTTGAATTCCGATGGACTAAGAACACGAGATGCACGTGCTATTATCAGGTCTTCACCCGGGGATGAGTCGACTCCCTTTCTCAGTACTGCACCTATAGTGTTGCTAGCAGATCTGATAGTGGAAAAGAAAGGTCCTTCAAATGTGGAACACACTTCTGAGTAAAAGGGGATTTAAACTCGTGGAAATGACCTGAAAACAAATAAGCAATATTACACAGAATTCTCCGAGTCGGAACTTCTTTCGTAATAAAACTTAAATTTATCTAAGGGCTTTCGGACACTTCCTCCTCTCTCGTTTTCTAAGATAGCCGTGTTTCTGTTCAAAATTTCGATTATTGTATAGGGATCGTCATAGTAGTCTTGTAAATTTGAACGCTCTTCTTTTAAGGTCAGTACTTGATCACCCACCTTAACATTTTTTTCGTCAAGGTGTCTGTCATGAAGCTCCTTCGAGCGCTCTTTCGCGTGAATAATGTTGTCACCCACACGCTCGCGGATGTCCTCAAGATGCGTCACGAGTTCCTGAAGATATCGTCCGTACGTTAGCAGTTCGTCAGTAGCGGGGAAAGAGGATGGGATTTATTAAATTTCATATACATGTATATTGATCAACTTTTAGAAAAGTCAGGTAATTTCACTTTCAACAAATTAAAAATATTTATGGCAGTAATTTTCAATTCTAAATGATGAAGCATAATATTTTTTTCTAGTTAAACATAAATTATATTGGGTTTTAAGTGGAAAAGTACGTTACACTTTGATTATAAATAAGAATTTAATCGATGAGTTTTAGGTTATTACTTTAGTTTGGAATATTTGACCAGACTTGGGTGCATCAAAGAACTTTCAACTTTCACGCACTGTGTTTTACTATACATGTATATTAATTCTACAACATGATGGCATATTAAATTTACTACACGTTTATGCATATTGCTTCCATTACATTTATGGTAAAATCGCTATAGAAATTTCTAACAGTGTGTTTATTTTTCATATACATTCATGATAATCGGTCAGATAATTCCATTTAACACAAAATTAAAATAAGATTAGCAGTAATTTTCGATTCTGAATAACAAAACATGATACCTTCTTACAATTAATCAAAAATGAAATTGCATTTTCAGTCGAAAAGTTCAATTGCGTAAATAAATGACAGGCCTATCCTACAATCAACTGTACTCTCATTAAATTTCTACCATTCAAGACAAATTTTTGGAAATAGTTCCACAAGTACGTTGCTCTTTGATCATAAAAAGTAATTCAATCGACGAATTCTAGAGTATTACTTCAATTGCGAATATTTGATAAGATTTAAAGAAATAACAGCACTTTGAGTTTTCAAGCACGCTGCTATATCGACCTGTATATTATATTTAATATAAAGTGTACAGCTATTCATATTTTAATGTATGATAAATTTCAACTACTGTGTATGCAAATGACTTCATATACATTTGTATTAAATTCAATACAGATATTTCCAACAGTGTGACCTCAGTTTAAAATTTAAATAGATTTTGTTGTCCTTCCTAACAGAATAATATACTTTTGTTTATTTTATTGGCGGTTTTTTAACAATATTTTCAATTCGTAAATAAAGTTGTATTTTATTCATTTATTTACTCTTTTATTTATTACTCCATGCTTAGGTTCCATCTGTTCGCATACAATGGCGCAAAAGCGGAGTTCGGATATTGAGTGTCCAGACTCCTATCTGGGTTTTTGGAAAATAAATTCGGCTTCCCTCTAAAATGTATCGATATTCGGACACGAAGATAACATCCAGATTGCGTACGCTCAAGGAAATTTTATTAGAACGTGGAAATGCTGTGGGTGAATTGAATTTTTGTTATAGAAGATTCAGGATTATCGATGACCGTCTTGTTCAGGTAAAAAATTTCTGGAACTAATATTCATTCGAAGGTTGTAAAAGAAAAAGAAAATAATTCTTTTTTTCCTATTTCTCTTTTTAGATCAGTGCTCTTGATACAAAACAAGGAGAAGATTTCAGTAAAAAATTGGTTGCGCAGTACATGGTTTTTGATTTGAACGGAAAAAAGTACAAATTTCAGTTGCCTGGGATTGGGTTATTGTTGGTGGAAAACGGATGACAGGCGGAAAATCTACGGCTCTTATCAGCTTACATACGCATGGGCGGATTGACGTGTCTTTTACTTATGAGTTCAACAGGTGGCGGGTAATCGAAAACGTAATTACTGAGGTGAGGTATCAAGGAAAGATGCATATATAGTTCTATATTTTATTCAATTCTATTTTTCTTAACAATATGATTTTGTTTCTGTACCATACCCTATAACAACAACAGAATTTGAAGGAAGAAGACAAAAATTTCTCTAGTTTTACCCTAATTTTCATTTATACTATTTGTAATGGAGATTTTGAGTAATAATAGCTATCCACGTGGTCTTAATTTATTTAAAGAAATATATTTTTGTTTTTATTTATTTTATCTTTTTTGGCATTGGTCTAAAGTTTTCCTAGATTCTACGGTTTTTTGTTTAAATAATTTTTCAAAGAAAGGGTCACTCACGGTAGAAATAGCGATATATCGAAAAGATGTTTTACTAACAAGGGATACATTCTCCTTGATGACTGAGTTCCAAAGAATTTGAGTTCCCTCATCCAACTTGCAATTAGACCTTAACTGAAACATTCCTGTGCCTTTAATTTCAATAAATGATTTAATAGTTTGGGCACATGAGAAATGGATTTTTTGTGTCGGTTCCATGGAGTGCCACCACGTGTTACTTTGTTTTAATGGCGTCCATTGTGGGATTTTACTTGAAATTGCTCTGATTTTACATTTGATGGGTAATCCGTGTGTTAATAATGCACTTTTGCAAATATGATTCGTATCTGCGTGGAAAATTTCAAATTGGGATTCAGAGATTCTTCCAAAGGGTTAGATTGAACATGAGTTCAACCAATGTTCATTAAATTTAAAATATGTCTCACTATTTGTTGATAAACTTATATAGTCAATTTCAGGTTCAATGAAGATTGTGGGTTTAAACATTTGATCAAATATCCTAGTTTCTTTGATTGAATATAATTTGTAGCGTTGAAAGTTATCTTCAGAAAGAAGTAGAATGCTTAATGGAAAAATCAAGTATTGATTGAATTTGTAAATATTAACATTTGATAATTTATAAAAATCTAAAAGTTTTAATGTAGGGAGAAGGTAGATTTTCGATTTAGTTAGCTCTATATCTGTAATTATTTTCGTGTAGTTTTCTGGTAATAAAAGTGGGTTCCAAATGTTATTAATTGATAATGTCAGAGTTGTATATAATTTCACTAAAACTGAGATATATTCAGTTGAAAATTCTCGAATGGAAGTTATCAAAAGTGAAACTAGGGATTTATATTCTGCTAGAGGGACATTCCACGATTCTTGTCCTATCAATGTTTGATTTCATTCTTGACGTCGGACGAGGATGTCATTGAAAGAAGAGAATATAGCATGTGCAGAATAATGGTACCATCGCAATGTTTGAAAATTTGTCTCATAAGCATTTATCACTATGTTTTGAACATGGAGGTTCGTTTCATTCTGTCCCGTAGAAAAGTACTTTTCGCTTCTTGCTATGTTATTCATGAATATTTCCGTTAAATTCGTAATCTTTTCTATTTGATTTTTACGCTATTAAAATTCAGCACGTCTTTTCTCTGGAATGCAACGATTTGCTTCCTAGGTGTCTTCGCAATAGGGTAGACCTTTAGCAGTAATCTCGTTAAGCCAAGATTTAATTGACAGTATCTCGTTGATATTAACGTATGCTAGTATATTCCACTCATCGATTTTTAATCTAGCTGTGCCTAAGTGTTCGTAATATATCACGGGACCACGCGGGAAAGGGGTATTGATGTAAGGTGTGTCGTACTGCGGATTAGTGGAATGAACTAGGAATTTAAAAATGTTAAAAGAGTGAAAATAAGTGGCAGGTGTAAATTCATAATCGTTTCCGGCTCTGACCTGAAAAAATAATGCAAATTAGATTAGTATTTGAAATTGAACATTTAAGTTGAGCGTTTAGAGGATTTGTTAGTTTTGTGTGCAAATAAAAAGATGGTGAAATATTATTTGTAGTTTAAGTAGAAGTGTTTAGTTTGGTTAGTGTGTGCGACTTTTATAATTACTATATGTGTGTCTGCCCACACGTTGTTTGTGATATTAGGGAATGTATACTGGGGTCGCAGTAAGTTGTTTTGATAACATAGATTTTGTAGATCAAGAGCTATGTTTAGGTACCTTGCCATGTTTAGGCTGCTGATAAAAACTGAACTTGTCTTTGGCTCCAAAACAGAGAATAGAGTTCTGGCTGTGCTTTGTAGCATACGAGCTCTATCTGAGCCTGTGTAAATTACTGTACACTTTCCGTATGTAACTTTATGAGTGTAAAATACTGTGTTTCCAATTGACATGTTAGACTAAAATTCATAGGTTGATATTGGAAGAGAATGCTTTCTTAAGAGTTCATGCAACAGAGTTACAAAACATGTGGGATTCATAATGAAGTAAGGTTTTTAGAGGAAGGGTGTAAAAGCGATAGATTCAAACTTGGACAATATAGTTTAGTCTTGCTGAGATTTCAGATAGTTGAGAGTGAGGATAAATATGTTGAATTGGCTGATCATCCAAGTTACCTGTTTTATTCTCAACTTTGTTTTGGACTTCTGTGTTTATTGAGTGACTGATTTGCTCGGGTTCTGGTGCGTGTGGATTGGGTTGATTGGGCGTGTTTGTATTCCTTCCTATGTGTAAAAGCAAATTAGTGACTGAATCCCATATAGCTCTTAATAGGTGAAAGGACCAACCAAAAATACTATGAAGTACATATCTGTGAATAGATGTATCCGCAATAAATTTTATTCATCTCATAATAATTAAAACTCCAATCAAACCAATACTTGCCGTTCCGAAATTGGTAAATACCGACCGATTCTGCTATTTTGTTTAACGTTTGTTCGTCCATTAAATTCATTATTGACATTCCCTGATTCGCAGTAGATTGCTCCATGACTCCTCGTGCTAAAGTGTTAAGTACCATCGGTTTTTCAGCAGGGAACATAATATGACCGCGTAATTTATTTAGATCAGATTGGGAATAGATTCTGCTAGTTGCTAGAGAAGCGGGATTGCTATATTTCCTTGTCGGTTCCTTTGGTGGTTGCATTATCTCTAGGTTTTCAGATTCAATTAGGTTTGGTGAGATCGTATACCAATGTTCTCATATCTGAAACATGGATGGTACAAATGGATCACAGCTTGTTTCGGTGCTAGTAGTAGTTAACATATGGGTTCGGGGACTGAGAAATAAGAATTTGCTGCCTTTTAGTACTGGTAGTCCTAAATAACATTCATTTACTTTTCTATGAATCACTTCTACGGGCACGCATTTGACAATATGAACTACTTCACCTGCAATCACTGACATGTAGCCTGGGCCCTTCATGAGATTAAAAGCAAATTCGTCTGGTACTTGAGTGGCGAAAGCCAGGGCATTTTTGAACACTTCTCTTTCTAGAGTACAACGGTGATATAAAAGATCACTGTAGAGTCGTTTTACTTCGGTTCTAATATGCCTTTCTACATAATTGAACATTTCGTATTTATTGAAATAGAAATATCCCTTGGTAAAGGATCCCAAAAGGTATATTCGCCTTGTTCATCAATGCATGAAGTTTGTCATAATGCGCAGGTTAAGTCGGATTGCAAACGTATTTAATTCGCTTTAAGATCAACGGTTGCTTGTTGAATAAATAATCTAATTTTAATGGTACCTGGTACCACTACCGTATACCATGAATCAAAAGGGTCTGAATACTGAGCTCCGTTACAATACCCGTTAATTTCAGTTTGCCCTGCAAAGGTTACGCCACAAGTAGTTGTTTGATTCATAGGTATATTAGAAATAATTAAATTGTCGCCCGCCTTATATATACCTGTATCATGGATTGACTTACATTTTTCGTGTGAAATTTCTTTTAGAAATTCTGCTTCACTATTTATTACTACTGAAATATGGGAGTATGCTACAAAATAATAAATTGTTCGTTTGATTTCGATTTTACATTGTAATACTTGTGTTGTGGTGTTACCACTTAATTGTGATAATTGGATATAGATATCAGATGTGTCTACCTTGGGTTGAGCTGATTCGCAATCTCCTACTTCCAGTAAGGATATGGTGGTTGTGTTTGATCTGTCAGAACCACAATCATATCTCACGATGACTACTGCTGTCATCGGTATCATCAGAATTATAAACAAGGTCAAATGTGCGACTCCGGTCCCCATCCCTGTACAGGAGGGTACCCGGTTAGAAATTTATATTATTTATTTACTATTTGCATAATTATTTGTTTGAGTAGATATTAACTATTCATTCGATTGGCTTAATGTGAGAGAGCCTAAGTCGATTTATATGAACCACTTTAGAGGACTTTTTCATCTTAATCCTCACGTTTCCTTCACCTAAAATGTCTAGGACTTCATGTGGTCCTGTATATTGATCTGTTAGTTTGCTGGGCTCTGCAACTTTTAAAAAGAAAAAACTATCGCCTACTTTGAAATTTTGCGGATTAATTTTCTGATCATAATAAAACTTTGATTTTTCCTTAGCCTCAATAAGGTTTTTCCTTACAAATGATTGAACGTTGTGAAGTTTTGTTACCAAATTGATTAAATAATCGCTATGAGGAAAAAGTGACTAATTCAAGCCAGTCATCCCACTGAACATCTTTACTGACATATTGTTTAAGATATTCAGCTAAAACATGGTGTGACCTTCCCAATGAGCCATTAGATTGAGGATGGAAGGCCGTTGTCCTAAACTGTCTTATTCGGAAACGGTTTGCTAAACGTTTCATAAGATTACTCAAAAAATTTGTTCCTCGGTAAGTTAGAACTCCCTTTGGTGATCCAGAAATACAGATAAACTTCTTAAGAAATGCGTCTGCTATCGTACTTGCTTGTTGGTTGGGCAGAGTTATTGCTAGAGAATATTTTGTAAGATTATCCTGAATAGTTGGGATGCATTCATTACCTGTTGTTGTTATTGGTAATGGGCTAACTATATCCATTGAAATTTTTTCGAAAGCGGCACCTGGTGTATCAGTCATCACCATAGGATTTTTGGTTCTAACGCAAACTAATTTGTTCAGTTGACATTGTAGACAAGTTTGAATGTACATCTGAATATCTAATTTCATGTTTTCCCAAAAGTGTCCATGACAAATACGGTTATATGTTTTCGTGATTCCTTTAGGTCCACCTGAAGCCGGTGAGTGAGCTTCTTCTATCAAAGATTTTCGTTGCTCATTATCGGCATATCGAATAATATTGTTGCAGATTATAATTTTAGTCCAAGAATCTACGAAAGTACTTTCAAAAGTGCTTAAAACTTATTTATTTATTTCTGAAAGATTTCCTCCAGATTCAGGCTCAATCGGCAGCGCTACTGATAAAAACTGCCCGTTTTTATTTCGCTTGCTATTCCTAAAGAAATATTTTTAAATTGATGTAATTCATTCTTTTTTGCTAGGCATCGGGATCCGTTATCTTTTGGGGCTTCGTCCGTTGATATAAAATAAGCATAGTCGTCTTTACGCATTCTTAACTGTTCTCTGCATTCTACTATATTTTTTTAATCTTGTGGCGCCTCCAGCAATGGGCGATCAATAAGTGGGGGTTCCTCCTGGGGAAGTTTTTCTTTATTATCTAACAGAGTTTCTTGACCAAACATTTCTAATTCATCTTGTACATCTGAAAAAATTTCTTCTTGAATACCTCTGGAAAAATCTTCGAATTCGTTTTCTTCTATATTACCATTTTTATTTTTAAAAGGATTTTCTTCGCGATAATCTAGATTTCTCTCGACACTAGATCTGTCGGTGCTGCTTAAATTTCCTTTCAAATGTTTGTGCCTGTCATTTCTCCCTGAAAATTCTGGGTCTGATTCTTCTTCAGATAATTCTAGATTTTTATTTGTTAAGTTGATAAGTTTACCTTGGTTATCTTTCTTGCCAGGCCTACGTCGTATTTTTTTGATTCCTGGTACTGGATCTTGAACCTTTTTCGGTCTCCCACGTTTCCTTTTCTCTGATTCGGAATTTGGTTCTTGATTTTCTGAATCTTCTAAAATTTCTTGATTTTCCTACTATCGTGAATTTTCTTTTTTAAGATTTAATTTTTCTGACTTACTATCTACAGATCTAGAATAATCTCCTTGACTTCCTTGAATTCTCTGGTATCGTAGATTTCTTCTTATTTCGCGACTTGATTCTCTTGACTTATTATGTCAGGATTTGGGAATATTTTCTTGATTCAACCTTGGCCTTCCGCGTTTCTTCTTTTCTTTAATTTCGATTTTTTCTCCTCGAGTTTCTTGATTTCTGGATTTTTCTTGAGTTGTGTATATATATATATATATATATATATATTTCCTTAAAAAGTCCGAATATATTTGGTGACATTTTCTGAAATACTTATTGGAAGATGTAATAGTTGATATATCAAGCAGCAAGTTGAATTCAACCAAGAAAGACGAATTTTTAACAATATCGTTGAATCCTCAACCAAAAGAGGTTAATTTTGAACAAAATAGTTGTGATTTTTAAGTAAAAAAGATACAATTTCTACCCAAATAGATAAAATCTCAACCCCAGAAGATGAATTTTGAATAAAAAAGAATGACTGTTTGACAACATTTTTTAATTTTAAACCGAAAAGATGAATTTTCGACTAAAATGATAAATAAATAAAAATTAATTTTCAACAAAAGAGTTTATTTAACCGAAAAAATGATTTTTAGTAGTGGAGTTTTTGACCATAAGAGATGACTTTTTATTCAAATATTTGTTTTTGCAACAAAATATTGAATTTTTAACCATATAGTAGAATCTTCAACCAAATAAGTAATATATAGTAGAAATATATAGTAGAAATATATATTAGAGGTATAATAGTAGAGATACAAAAGCTGAACGGAACATGTGAATTTCTGTACATTTTTATCGCAATGAAAAGATATTATTGGTTTCGCATAAAAATTGACTTTTGCAAATTTGATAAGACTCACTGCTTCAGAAAAAATTAATTTTACTTAGGTGTCTGTCTATTGTCGCTATCGGTTCCGTCGATTTCGTCTATAAGGATGATGCTTTGAAATGAATTTCGCTTTTTCGTACTTTCTCAAAGCCTAAAAAAAGATCAAGTTTGTTAACAAGCCATTTTTCACAAAGCGTTCTGGTCTTGGATTACCGATGGTACAGATGTACAACTATGTATGTTCAAATGGAAAGCCCGCAACAAAATTATTTAAAAAATCCGAGATTTTGCATAGGGGAGAACACCCTACAGTAGATAATGATCCTACAGTAAATAATCAATAATTAAAAATACTAATGGATGTAGAGTAACTAATTGAGTATAATTAATAGTTAAGACACGATACGTGTTAATATATTAAAATTACATATAATGGATTATTTCACTCATATTTAGTCTTATAATTAAGGATTATCTACTGTAGGATCATTATCTACTGTAGGGTGGTATCCCCTACACTTGACAATTAGTATTTGAACACCATTATTATTTTTTTTTTTCGTGTTGAGCGAGGTGCTGACCGGTCCTGTCCCGGCGCTAAGCGGTCTGACTGGGGGGTTTCGAAAATGTCATTGCAAATACTATTTATATAAACCTAATATGATGGCAATCGAACTTTAATTACAGGTAAATTCGTTTATTCCTTCAATAGTTTTTGACTTCGGTTTTTACATATTTTCATTTTATTTTTTTTAAACAGTCTTAGCAATTCGTTTTTATTATTTTGTTGTTAAAATGTATTGAAATTAAATTGAGCACTCTATAAGAGTCGTAAGATTTTTCCCTCAAACATTTCATTGGATTGTGTTTTTTCTTCATAAATTGTAATATGTTATTTTCAATTTCCTTTTTCTAGATTAAGCCGCAAACTGCGTACCTTATCAAAAAAGCATCACGTTCATCCTAAACTACGACCCAAGACAGATTTATGTGTAAACATCTAAGGTAAACGTTAAGTGAGATTAAAATCTTACATAAAGCAAATAAAAACTCACGTCTATGTAGGAGTATAAAAATTTATTTTCTCTTGCATGTAATGCCATGCAAAAGTTTCCAGACATCCGTTTTTCAGTAGGTGAGACAAGAACCCTAGTTTTAATAATAATGAACTGTAAATTTTCTTTCAATTATTGAATGAAAGGTGATGAAAGTTTCCGTTTTATCGGCATAAATAAAAGGCAGTATGTGTTAATTTTACTAGAAGTTTGTTGAAAAAACATCAAATTTTAATGTCTCCGAAAAATATCAATAAGTTCGGAAATAACCATTTTTATAGAGAGAGAGAGAAAGAAAGAGAGAGGGGGGAGAGAGAAAGAATAACTGAGGGGTTCCTTTGAGTGGGTGAAGAGAGGCAAGCCCCCGGTCTCTGACACGTGTCACATCGCATGTGTCAGAGGCTTGTGTTACACTTTCGAGCCATAGTTTCACTGGACTCAGGCGCGACTCGCCATTCCGAGGTCTAAGATGTTTACACGTCAAAAATGGTCGAAACCAAATTTGTAGATCTAATTTAGACGAACAATTTCGTCATAAATCATTTTATTGTACGCTTCTTGTGT
>JAABKJ010026545.1:5048526-5185157 GCA_011634705.1 Andricus grossulariae | reverse complement strand
TGGTCGAAACCAAATTTGTAGATCTAATTTAGACGAACAATTTCGTCATAAATCATTTTATTGTACGCTTCTTGTGTTTGATTTGCCTTTGGCACACTTTTTGAGTGTCAGAAACTGAAGGTCAAGTTCGTTAGCCAGCTATTTTCTCTCAAACTGAAGCAGTGAAATTATTACTAGATGAATCTGTATTTTGAATTATCACTGGTGAACCAGTGATTTTTGCACTTTGACTGGATAAAGCAGTAAGTGATTCCACTAAAATAGCGCTACTGATTGTACAAGTTACGCCAAATGATAGATTGAACCAGTGATATAGCGCTCCACGCGTGAAAGACATGAACCTCAAGTCGTCTTTGACGCGCGCGTCGCTGGTCAGATCTTGGCATTTCTCGAGTGAAAACGAACCTTACTGTGTACTTGTGTCCCAAAATTAGGCGCAACATATTTTATGCCATTATATTGCAGCCCGGCCTTCATTTATTGCTGTGAGAGTAAAGTGCGGTTTTTAAAAGTTAATTTTGCAAAGGCTAGAACAAAAGTGATGAATGCTAAGAGTCATACCTAACCAGCTGACGGATGACAACGCGTATGACCAGATGATTAATTTTACTGCGGAACTAGTGAACCTCACTGATTAAACCAGTGCCGGAACTCCGCTGCATGAACCAGTGAATTCTAACAGATTGTCAGTGATACACTTCTGGCTATTTCAACCAGTGAGATTGCATTGGAAATCAGTGATATTTCACTGGTTCATTTCAAGAGAGTTGGATAAAAATTGAAAAGTCAGAGCATTTTGAAAATGCTGAGAACATTTTTTTCAAGATTTAAAATTTGTATGCCCGGTTATTCATAATACAAGGAAAGTCGAACAATTTATCTTGACGACTTTTTCAGTAAAAAAATATCAGAGTTATAGCATTTTCAAAATTTGAAAAATCAAAGGAAAATGAAAATTTTACGTCGACCAACGCACGATATAAAAAAAAGTCAAGGGAAGGAAAATGTTGATTTTTGGAAGACCTACAAGATTATTATAACAAATTTTTTAATTTGTTTGAAACATCGAAAATTCATATTTTCATCGCACAAAAATAATGCAAAATCAAAACTTTAATTTTTCGGTCAAACTATTCAAGATACGAAAAAAGATTTTTAAAAAATTGTGCACCCAAAAAAGATCCGCAAAAATATTGTAATTATCACATGTTGATAGGACGCTTAGTTTTTGTTTTATGCATAAGAAACAACATTAAAAATATAAGAAAATTACATATTTGGACAAACGAAACAAGCTAAGAAAAAACAAATCAAAAAAATTTGTTCACCGGAAGAAGATCCACAAATTTATTATTGATCATTTTTTGATAGAATAAGCATTTTTAATTTTAATCGTGAAAAATAACACTAAAAATGAAAAAATCAAATTTTTGGAAGAAACTGCAAGTTACGAAAAACAATTGATAGAAAAAAGTTTTTCATCCAAACAAGATCTATAAATTTGATGTAAATAGTTTTTTTCGTGGAACGCATAGTTTTTGTTTTATTCATAGAAACAACATTGGAAATGAGAAATAAAATTTTTCAGACAAATGACGTAAGCTAAGGATAAAGATGAAAATACAAAAATTGTGCACCCAAAAAAGATCTACAATTTTTTAGTTAATTACTTTTTGACAAGTTCAGGTAGGATGCGTATTTCTTTTTATATCGTAAAAAGTAACATTGAAAATAAATTTATCAGTTTTTTGACAAAACGACAAAAGGAGCAATAAAATGTTAATCAAAAAAATTGTTCTTTTATATGGTGGGCACATTTTTTACTTATAAAAGCAAGACAATAAAATTACTCTTTATTCAATATAAATGCTGAGAATAAAACTTAATACAAAATAAAGTACAAATATTAAAGCCGAAAGAGCTTTAACAAAAGAGAATTCAAAATCACCAAATAACAGTTGTCGATGCTTTGACCTTTAATTTTAAAAGGTCTGTGCAAAAGTATGGAGAAAGTACAAAGACCGAGCGCGCAGAGCGAGATAAAAATATTATCGAGCGCGAAGCGCGAGATCCAACAGACGCGACCACTAGGTGCGCTCAAACTTGCGAGCCTCGCGCTCCGCGCGATGAGCAGACCTCGGCGAGCAAATTTTTAATGTTTTTTTTCAAGATTGAAACGAATACTACGCATCTTATAAAAAAATGGTCACCAGAAAATTTGTAGACATTTTTTAGATGAATAATTTTTTTCTAGACACCTTATTGTATCTTGTGTCGTTTCATTCAGAAATTAAACTTTTTGATTTATATTGTTATGTTTCATGATTTAAACGAAAACTACGTCTCTTATGAAAAACACGGTCAAAAACAAATTTGCAGATATTTTGTATTGAATAATTTTGCCATGAAGTATTTGATTCAATCTTATGTCGTTTTTCAAAAAATTCGAAGTTTTTATTCTCAGCGTTATTTTTTACGATCAAAGCGTATACTACGCGTGATATCAACAAATGAATTATAGCAAATTTCTAGCTCTTTTTTGGTGGAATTATTTTCATCTCTTCATTATTTTGTATCTTGCAAAGCTTAGATGAAAAATGGAGTTCTTCATTTTTTGAAAAGCATTTTTGATGGATAAAACCAGAAGCGTTGGTCAAAAAAGGTTGGTTAATGAACTCAGCCTTTCATTTTGGTCCCTTCTTACGTGTGCCGAAGGTGTCTCCAATCCTATCAGTACAACGGCGACGGCGACGGACAGACACTATCATAAAACATGTTTCTTTCAGATTCAGGGAGTCTCAAAACGTGGAGATTTGATAAAATCCACGAAAGTCAGTTTGCATGCAAAACTAATACCTGGCGATGCTAACCTAGCCATCGGTGAGGTTGTACGAAAAAATAATACTGCAAAAAAACTTGTAATCATCCAACATTTAGAACTCGTGCATCGCATTTGAAATTTCCTATGATAATTGTGGCTTTTAACACAGTTTTTAATTAAATCTAAATTATTAACTGCGGATTACCATTTTACTCAGTTTTCCCATGTTAATAAACCTAACATTTTCAAGTGTAATGCGCAAGTTCTGATGGTCTAAATTATTTTTGTCTTACACGGTATTTAAAGTCGAATATTTTTTGACCAGACGAAGGCATAAAGTGAATAGGGCTAAACTTTATTGTCATATTATCTTTCTATGAAATTATTTTCGACTATATGTGTCTTAGGAAATTAGTCTCTATTTTTCATGGCTTTGTGCGTGCTCCAATATTGCAGCCATACAGATTTGACGTCACAAGTTGGAGAACTCTATTCAACATGAAAAGGTTCTGATGTAGTGTTTTTCTTCAAATTTTTTGCCAGATGAAAAATATCTTTAAAATTCCGAAATAAATGAATAATATAGGAATATCATTTTAAAATAGACTATGCATAAATAATAAATTGCTTTCGCATAAATTGAATTTCCTTGAAATTATACTTTTTCAGATTTAATGTGACTGAAAATAATAAAATATTAAATTTAAAATCTTCAAAAATTGACAATTGATTTTATATATCGACAACTCGAACGCCTATAAATCGAATTTTCTATAACTCGAAGGCATTTTTCGGCCCAGGAATTTCAGTTATATAATTCTTCGATAACTTGAATTTTCGATAACTCGAATTTTTTTTGCTTCCCTTGGTGGTTCGAGTCATCGAAGTTTAACTATATATATATAAACTATATAAAAAATATAAAATATGCCTTTTTATTGAATTAATTTATTATTTATTGTAATATTAACACTATCCAAAGTTTGGATTTAATTCTACTAATTTACATTTATTGCCGCCTATTTTGTGTAACCTGCTCCCTTTGAATCTCGCTTTAAATAAGCCTTTGTACCCTTTCATGAAGCCCTGTTAATTGTCTTTCAGTGCGGAAATTAGCTCTTGAGCTCTGGTCACCCTAACCGCCCGAACACTCTCAACCACATGAGATCGTCCGACTATATTTGAAGTAATCGATTGTCTGCACGGGCTACTTCCAAGTTTGATTGGAACCGCTTTGTCGGAACTAATTCACCTTTTAACAAAATAATATTTGAGGAAAAAAGTTTAACCAAAAGTCGTCTACAAGTTGAACTGTAATCTTTTGTTCATAAAACCTTTATAATTACATCTTATTTTACGATTTGACTTATTGTTCGGGAAGAAATAATTATACAATTGCATATTCGAAAAAACAAAAGTAAAAACGTGACTTTTTCAAAAAAATATCAAGATGCAGCTTCTATCCAACAATTCAAAACTTTTTTATAGTTCGATGTCAACATATCGCAAAAATATTGTGAATCAGTTTCTTGGATTCTTGGATTTTTTTTAACAGTCGTTTATTATGTTTATTACACAGCCACATAACAAAAAATTCTGGCCTGATGGTCAAACCATTTTTATTACTCGGAGTCGCTGAAACCGAATCCGAAGTCCGTTTCACCGCATCATGTCACGTTTATGACATAACCTTAAAAAATCTTATAATCCAAGCCCAATTACCCCGTTATACCTAATATATTGAACCTCATAATCTCTTAACCCCATAATAACCATTCGACCCCTTCACCCCATAGACTTTTTACCCTATAACCTTAAACTCTAATTAACACATAACCTTGAAAATTATAAATAAAGAATAACAAATTACGGGTAGGTTTAGGGGTTATGGTATTCAATATATTAGGTATAACTGGCTTATTGAGCTCGGATTATAATATTTTTTTAAGGTTATATCAAACACTTGACATGATGAGGTGAAATGAACTTCGGATTCGGTTTCAGCCACCTCAAAAATATATAGTAAAAATGGCCTGACCCCCAGGTCAGAATTATTTTTTATTTTTGTCTGGCTGTGAAGACTTTTTGAGGTAATGTCAGAAAACTGACGTGATAAGGTAAAATGGACTTCGGATTCGGTATCAGCGACCCCAAAAACATATAATAAACATGGTCTGACCCCCAGATCAGAAAAACATTTTTGTTTGTGGCTGTGTTATCTATTTAGTTATATCACGCTCACCAAATTTTGGTGAAATTAGACAAGACCGTAGATAAAATCTTCAAGAAAGAATTGTCTTTATGAAATAATGGGTACAGGGGACATAGTTATCTTTCCGGCGGCATGCCTATGATGCTCATTAAAATTGATGTTTTGTTTTGGTAGTCATTCTACAAGACCCGTACTCACAGAAAAAAAATTTAATCCCATCAAAAACACTGAGTGTGAAAAAATTGTCAGAATTACATATATATTATTATTTTATTCACTTATGATCCTAGATAATCTAAGTTTTGTAGTCAAAAAATGAAGCCAAGTGCGAATAGTGGAAAGTTTATAAAAATAAGTGTTTCTAATGAGAGGACATAGTTCAATGATTTTGTATAATACATACCTTTTGTTGTTTGATGAAAAAAGCCATGATAATTATAAAATCTAAAAATTTACAGTTGAGTAGAATGTATACAGTAGAGGGTGAGAGGAAAGGAGAAGGCGGAGCGACGGGGTTTCCACAAAATTAGGGAGGGGACGTAAAGAAAGAAGCGAGAAAGGAAGGAAGAAAGAAGTTAGAGTAGCGTTTTGGAATG
Organism: Andricus grossulariae; assembly: GCA_011634705.1. Classification (NCBI taxonomy): domain Eukaryota; kingdom Metazoa; phylum Arthropoda; class Insecta; order Hymenoptera; family Cynipidae; genus Andricus; species Andricus grossulariae. The sequence continues at coordinate 5,179,528 of JAABKJ010026545.1, read as the reverse complement.
TATCGGGGCTAATGAATAAAGATGAAGGATTCTGGGAGAAGGTGAAGAAATGGGATGTAGTGATGTTGAGTGAAACCTGGGTAAATGAGAAGGATTGGAGGAGGGTGAAGAGGAAGTTACCTAATGGTTATATGTAGCAGATGCAAGAGGCAAAGAAAGAGATGATAAAGGCTAGAAGGAAAAGGGGTATGATGTCAGGAGTAAGGAACGAATTGGTGGGAGAGAAGAGAATAGAAATAAGATTTGAGGAAACAGATAAAGTAATGACGAGAAAGGTGAGGATATGAAGAAGAAGGGTGAGGATAGTTTGCATTTACAGGAGAAGGGGAGAAGAAGAAGATTGGAGTGTGATAAGGAAATGGGTGGCAAATGGGGGAGGCGTGGATGACATGTTGTGTAAGATGAGGGGAAGGGTAGAGAAGATAGTGGAAGAAGTTAGGCCAAGTGAGGAAGAAAGAAGGGAGAAGAGAGTATGTTGGGATATGGGATGTGTAGAGAGTAAAGAACGTATGAAGTTATCAGTAAAGAGTTGGAGAAAAAAAGAGATAGGCAGAAAGGAGTATGATCAAAGAAAAAGGAAACACGAGAAATTATTGAATGTAAAACGACGGGAGGAGAAGGTGTGGTACATGGAGGAGGTAGAGAAAGCAATAGAGGAAGAAAGAGAATTGGAGGTGATCAATAGAGAAAGGAGTGGATAAAAAGGAATCAATAAAGAGATAAGTATGGATGAATGGACGGTATATTTCAAGAAATCCCTAAGAGGGGTGGATAGCAAGGTGAGGCGGGGGGGGGGGGGGGGGGGGGGGGGGGGAAGGTTGAAAGATGAAGGAGGGAAGAATGGAAGGTGAGAATAAGATGACCAGAGAAGAGGTGAATCAAGCAATTGAGAAGTTAAAAAGAAACAAGGTGACATGAGAGGTTGGGATGGAGAATGAAGCGTTGAAATTTGGCGGACGAAGGGTTAGAGAAGAGATTTGGGAAGTATGTAAAAGAGTATGGAGAGGACAAGGATGGTCGAAGGAGTGGAGAACAGGTTTGGTAGTTCCTTTATTGAAGAAAGGAGGGGGTAGAAAAGTGGAAGATTATAGAGGAATCACTCTCATGCCAGTAACATATAAAATTTACGCGGAGGTGCTTAGGAAGAGATTGGAAGAACAGGTAGAACAGAAAGGAAGTATTCCACACAATCAAACAGGATTAAGGAAGGGGATGGGAACAGTGGACTACATTTTCGTTCTAAATTATCTAGTCAACAGGAACCTGGGACAAAAAAAAGGAAAACTGGTCGCACACTTCATAGACTTTAAGGCAGCTTTCGACTTGGTGAATAGGAAAGTTTTGAGGAAGGCAATTAAAGAGAGGCAGGTGGACGAAAAGCTGACTGAGAGAATGAAAGAGGTCTTTACGAAGACGAAGACAAGAGTGAGGATCGGGGAACAGAAAGGAGAGGACTTCTGGACAGGGAGGTGTCTCATACAAGGGTGCCCGCTAAGTCCGTTGTTGTTTAGCATATTATTAGCAGACCTAGAAGAGAAAATGGAAAAGAAGGGTAAAGGGCGTACAGTTCTAGGAAATAAAAAAATATACTCGTTAGCGTATGCGGACGATGTGGTGCTTCTGGCAGAGGATGAAAGTGAAATGAGCTTGTTAATAAAAGGATTCCATGAGTATGTGAGAGAGAAAGACCTGACAATTAATGTGACGAAGACAAAGACAGTATGTTTCAGGAAGAGAAATAATGATGTAAAGTATGGGTGGATGATAAATGGGGAAATGGTGGAGGAATTTTGCTATTTAGGATTCTGGTTCCAAGCGGGTGATGGAAATGAACTTCAGGTGAGAAAAAGGATGGAAAGTGAGAGTAAGGTTATAGGACAAGTGTGGGGGATTCGAAAAAGAAGATTTAAAGAGGACTGGAAGATGAGAGTATGGCTGTTTGATTCACTGGTATGGTCAGTGATGTGTCATGAAGTGGAAATTTGGGGGTGGGAGGAGTACAAAAAGGTTGAAAACATGCAAGAGAGATTTCTAAGATGGGTTATGGGAGTGAGCTGGAACTGCTCAGGTTATATGTTGAGAGAAAAAAAAGGGAGAGAGAAATTGGTGATGAGGCAGAGGAAAGTGGTTTGGAATTTCGAAGAAAAACTTAAGAGTGGTAAGGGTAGCAACGTTGCACAAGTATGCCTGCAGGAAATGCTAAATAGAGAGCGGAGAGGTAACACGGGACATTCAAGATGGGAGGAGGAGAGATTGCAAGTTAGAAGGGAATGGAGAATGTGTGACGAGGGGAGGGAGTAGCAGGTAGTAGAGGGTGAAATGAGTAAGAAGCAGGAAGAGAAGAGGTGCGAAAAGATTATGGAGACAAAATATAATACATGGTTTAGGTTCGTCAAGTCGGAAGGGGTCCCAGAATATCTAGGGAAATTGAAAAAGGAGTGCAGGTGGTCCAGGAAGATGCGTTTCAGGATGGGAGAAGGCATGAATGAGTGTAAATGTTGGATGAGTGAAGAAATGAAAATGTTTAGGGTATGTGGATATGAAAGGGAATCGTGGGGGCACGTGTTGGAGAGATGTACAAGAGAAGAGGTAGGCGGAAAGAGCGTGGTAGATAAAGTTAGGTGGATACTGAGTGGTTGTGAAAAAGGGGAAAAGTGGATGAAGAGCTCAGAAGAGAAAAGGGAAGAGAGAATGCATGAGGGAGGAGGAATCCAAAATTGAATTATTTATAAGGAAAATTAGTGTTGCGTGACTTGGAAAAGCTTGAAGAGTAATGGTAAGAGAAAACGGAAGCACTGGAAGGTCTCGCGCACTTGATATAGATAATATTTAGTGAGCTAACATTTAAGAACTTGTAAATAATAAGAAGTCGGACCCTTCTGTCTCATCCTTAATGGGCCTGTTAATGGCCGAAAAATTTCCCGGCTGAGTGTCGACAGCCTGCGAACACGTGCCATAGCCGTGTTCACGAAAACATTGCGGCAGGCCAAGTCACGTACTCAGCGACTGTCTCTCTTTCTCCAACGCGCGCTCCTTCCTACCGTTCACCGCTATTCCTCTCTCCCTTCCGCCTTCTCTCTTTCTCTCTCTGACACATAGGCTGCACAACCGGGGAGCTCAACCGGATTTTAAAATGAACATTTTCGGAAGTTAATTACCTTCCCAAAATGTTCACTAAAAGTTATAACAATTACAGTCAAATTAAGGGGACGGAATATTTTTTAAAAGGATAATAATTTCACGGAAAAAATTTCTAAAAACGACCCTGGAAAATAAAAGTTCATAGTACAATTAAATAAACAAACTCAATTTGGACATTTAGTATAATTGGGGTATGATGGCTATTCGGGGTTTCACTTTAACGTTGTAAATTTGTAATAAATTAGTATTTAAATGATTAATAATAAACAATAAAAACCGAACGAACGTTCTACTTGCCCTAGCTTCATAGTTCCTTCAAAAAAACGAAGCTAGGATAGAAATAAGGATCATAGCAAATATTCGTTAATTTTAAGTCATTATTTATATTTTTAATAGTTAATCAAAAATTTACTTAAATTGCCTGGCTGAAGGTCCCCACCGCTTGGTTGCGACTTCGTTGTCGATCTCTCAGCCAATCGGCGGGCTCGACGCCGTCCCCTCCGCCACAGGCAGCTTCGTGCGGAGGTTAGTTAAAGCGGAGAGCGTCTCTCGCAAATCAGTTCGTGTTCGAATTTTCCGGAGGACAGTTGCGTCAGCTCTGCCCTCCTCGCTGAAAGTGTCGCACGATCTTCTCGCCTTTCATCGTCCTCGATTCAACAGTTCCGGGTTTTTTTTTTATCGTGTTCGGAACCCCAGGAGGGCTGTTATCGCATCGCTGGAGATACCCCCCCAGGATTCTCGGGTCGCAAGTGACAGGTGTCACATTTCGTCCGAGGCAGCCCAATGATCGGTGGGTCCCTGGCCAGTCAAAAAGTAAGTGACAGGTTCATTCTCGAGTAGCTGAATTTACCTCTCGGAGTTTCGCGGCTATCGCTAGTCTTCGGGTGGTAAATTAAAAGTACCTGTCGCAGTGGTGTGGCTACCGTACGGATTGGCACACCCTCGACAGCTATTATTTTTAAGTACTCGAGAAGCTAGCAAAGCTTCACGCTTCCGCCTGCACCTCCTTTTCGAAATCTTCGTGCGCGCAGTGTTTCTTGTACGCAAAACCCCTTGATGAAAGGGGGTTCACGACGTACACACTCTAGTCAGAGCACCCGACGTCGCCGGCTATAGCGGGCTGCTGAGGTCCTCCCACACCCCGAGGGAGATTATCGGCCGGGAGAAGCCGTCCATCGGACGGGCAGCCGCCAGACGCGCCGCCGAGGAAGAAGCGGCGCGCGTACAATGAACCGCCGCCTGTCAACGTGCACCAGAGTAGGAAGCTGCACGCGCCGCCGCCCGTGTCCCCCCTCAGGCCTACGACCTTGAGGCCCCTACTCTATTCCGGGAGGGCGAACGGCAATTGCTGGCCATTAGACGAGGCTGACCAGGAACGCGGGATCCGCGTCAGCATCGTCCATTCGCCAGTCGAGAGGTACCCTAGACATTAAGGGTCCTCCACTTCGTAGAAGAACCCAGGCACGCTTTTCCGCCTGTGGAATTGACTCGGCGCCTATCCGGGCCGTTTACTCCGAGTCAGCAAGTCGTGCTCAATTGTTTTGACTCCCCTCCACGTCCACGGGCATTACAATTCCAACCAATCTCGGCCTTACCGTCGTCGAGCAGCTTTATCCGCTTCCGGGCGCGAACGGAGCCCCGACGCGGACATAATATTGTTGTCCGCGACCTGAAAAAAAAGAAAAAAAAAGGTCATCCAAGCGACCTCTCACCAACCCACCCCTTCCGGGTTGGTGAGTCCACTTTGGGCCTTTCCTTCCTAGATCTTCGCATCACCATCCTTTACCAACCAACCTTTCCCTTCTTCCTTCAGCCCCCCCCCCCAACCAAAAAAACAGCAAAAATAAGGTGCACTCACTACCCATTTTCCACCCTCTGTCTCTGGCTCCACGGACGGACTGACGGCGTGGCAACGACTTCTGAACGGAGACATTAAATGGGTCTCCCTCCCACCGCCTACAAGTCAACGAAACGTCCCCCAGGATATGAGCAGGTTGAACGCTTGGCTCGCCGCCCGTCAACCGCAAAAGCACGCCTGAGCACCCCTCTCTTTCTCTTGAGGGGACCCTGCCAAACAGCTAAATAGCCGGGGTAGATTACAGGATGTTGAATTGAAACTTTTTTTTCTGTTTTCTGACATCAGGTAAAAGTAATTTGTGAAATAAAATCAGAGAACCCAGCGTTCAAAGGGAAAAGTAGAATTAAAAAAACAATAATTTTGATACATTAGATTACGTAGAGAAATTTTCACGTAACTGTCATATTATGAAAGAAGTCCCTTCTTACAATTAAATATTTTTTCAAATGAGTCTGATTTTGTAAAATGAGTATCTGAATTTCGTTTTCAAAAATATATGTAAATATGTTTTATTTTTTCTGAAATTAGTACAAAAGTTTGCAAATAAATTAAATTTTTAGAAATGAAAGTAAAAATTAAAAAAAAATGTAAAGTAAACATTAATGAAATGTTTTAATGAAAGTCATTGTTTAATGTTTTTATTTTCCGAACTAATTGATGAATTATTATATTATTAATTTTTTTTCACAATATTAAATTGCATAAAGATTGAATTTTAATTTTTTTCAATTAAGTGCATAGGTTGATTATTTACTTTAAGGTTATGTAATTGATTAGTGGCTGTAATTTGTAAAATAAAAGTTTATTCACATTTACAATACCTCTATTCCATATTATGCAATTTCTATCAATACTTGTGATGTTGTGAAATGATTATCTGAATTTAATTTTCAAAATTATATGTAAATATGTATCAATTTTCTTCAAATTACTATGAAAAGTACATTTTTCAATCAAATTTTCAGAAATGATAGTAAACAATTTTTAAAAATGTAAATTAAAAATTACTTGAATGCCTGGATGAAAATTATAGTTTAATGCTTTTTATCTTGTGAACAGATTAATTAATTATGAGCTGATTAATTTTTTTTCACAATATTAACTTACATAAAGATTAAATTTTGATTTTCTTAAACTCAGTATGTACATAAATTCATTATTTACTTAAAGGCTATGTAATTGAATATAAACTATGATTTTCATAATAAAAGGTTATTCATTGTTTAAAATACCTTTATTCCAATTGTATAATTTTTGTAAATTTTGTTGATGTTGTGAAATAAGTATGTGGAGTCTGCTTTCAATATTATATGTACAATTGTACAATATATATTTTATTTTTTACGTCATTAGTTTAAAAGGTTATTATCAATTCAAATTTTCCGAAAAATATAAATTAAAAATTATTCGAGGGTTTTACTGAAAATAACTGTTTATTACTTTATATGTTGTGATATGATTAATTAATGCGTACATAAGTTTAATTTTTTTCTGGAATTAGTTTTCAAGGTCATTACTAAATTGAATGTATTTAAATGCAATTCCAAATGAAAAAATATATTTTGAATTCATATGAAAAAAGGTAAACCTACATCTTGTGTAAGATTGTGGTATAGTAGGAATCGTTATGTAATTGAATATTGGATATGATTTGTATAATAAAAGTGTATTTATATTTAAAATACCTCTATTCCAATTTCATAATTTTCAAAATGTTTACGATGTTGTGAGATAATTATCTAAATTCAATCTTCAACATTATATGTAAATATGTTTCAAGTTTTTATGGAATTAGTTTAAAATATTATGAATAATTTAAATTTTGAGAATAATATAAGATAAACATTATTTGGAGGTTTTAATGCAAATATTATTGTTGAATGATTTTTATGTTATGAAATGATGAATTAACTATTATTAACTATTGATTGATTAATTTTTTATAGAAAATTGAATTACATAAAGATTGAATTTGAATTATTTTCAATTCAGTCACATAAACTGATTCTGTTTAAAATTACATTTTGTGGAATTAGTCAAAAGATTATTAATAAATAAAAATTTAATAAGAGAAACGGCCAAATTAAAAACAAATATTTGTAAAGTAAAAATTGTTTGAAAGATTCAATGAAAATAATTTTGTCATGCATTTTATGTTGTGAGCTGATTAATTAAGTATTAGCCGATTAATTTTTTTCATATAATATCGAATTACATAAAGATTTAAGTTTAATATTCTTTAATTAAGTAACATAAATTGATGACTCGCTTGAAGGTTATGTAATTGAATATTCGCTATAATTTTCATAACATTTTTTTAAAATTATCTTCATTATAATTATATAATTTTTTTTAATGTTTGCGAAGATCTGAAATGATTTTATGTATTCAATTTTCAAAATATCATGTACATATGTTTTGATTTTTTATAAAATTGATATAAAAGGTTATTAATAATTTAAAATTTAATTAATGCAATTGAAAATTTTTAAAATATGGATTAAAAATGAATGGAATATTTCAATGAAAACATTTGTGTAATGCTTTTTATGTTTTGAAATGATTGATTAATTATTGATTCTATTAGAACTTAAATTTTATGGAATTTTTTCAAAGCTTATTAATACATATATCAAAATATACAGAAATGAAAGTTCAAATTGAAAAAAAAATAACATGTAAAAATAATTTGATTGTTTCGATGAAAATAATTGTTTGAGGGTTTTCATGTTGTGAACTGTTTATATTTTTTGGTAGAAAATTAATCTCCTGTGTTGAAAATTAATTTTTTTTTATCAAAATTTAACTATTTGGTTCAAAAAGCAAATGTTTCGTTCACAATTAATCTGTTTTTGATTTTTTTTTTCTTCGCAATTGTACTTTATTATTATATTTTACTACTAAAGTAGCCAAACAGTGTCATTATTCAAAAAAGGTGTCAAGTATTATTTAATTAAAGTGTTTTAATCATAAAAATGTCGACAAAAACAAACGTAATTTATTATCAGTAATCAATTAATTATTGAATCCACTCGAAAATTGTGAATACCAGTACCTAAATTATACGCAATATTAAATAATCTATTCGTTATTACTCACATTTCGCAGAAATTCTAATAATCAGAACTTTAATCCAAAATCTCGACGAAAGACATAACCTCTTCAACTTCACAAGTTTTGTATTTTCACGCTTTTCACAAACACTCGTCAATTTGTCAAATTTCTGAAAATTTCCGAACTTCTAAACTGACACTCCGATCAAATAAAAACACTACTTTTTATCACGAGAAGGAATAATTTCTTTAAAAAAAGAAACCGAAAGATAACATAACCTCTCTTTTGCACTTTAGACAATTTTTTTATTTTAAAAGGTCACTAAGAATCAGTTTCTCACAATTTTCAACTTTTTTGTTTCGAAAACTGTCTCTATTTGCAAAAAACAAACTTTTTTTGAGGTACAAATATTTTTACACTTTTCAGAATGTTTATCGTTTATCCGTTTTATTGACAGAACACAGCTGTGATTTTCGAAATTGCGAAGGCAGTCGCCATCTAGCGGACGATGGAGGAACTGCGTCGGAAATATAAAAACAGTGTTTCCTAACCTCAAATTTTTATTCGAAAAAGATGACGAAGACAGGGCGGTTCCTTTATTCATAATTTTTAAGATGAAATTGTTTATATCAGCAAGTGAATGTAAGTTTTCAAAAAGTATTCTTATATAAAGAATCGATTAATTTATATGCAGTTATACGCAAAATTCAAGAAAGTGAAAACATGGTTATGGTTAGAAATTAGTGGATTTTTCGTTTTTATTTCGGGGAAATAACAATGATTTTAAGTATAGTTAACCAATTTTTTGTAACTTATAATATTTTTGGTATTTTTGCAACAATATTTAGCAGATTTGGAGTAAAAGTTGTGAGATTTTCATAGAAAAGTTTTCTTTCAAAGTAGAATTTATACAATGAAAACTTGTTAATTTGTTCAATATTTATCAATTTTAATCATTTTCGGGAGACTCATTCATGGGAAAAGAAGTTTTTAATACAAATTAAAAATTTCGAATAATTATTTTTCAAGGTTTTTTCGTTTTTTTGTTTTTGAGGTTATGTAAACATCATTTTACAAACAGTTAAATTTTCAGTAAAAAATATGCATTGTTAACGAAAAATGTGACACATAATTGAAATTTCACACAATAAAGTTTTTAATTTAAAATCAGGAACAGTTGAATTCATCCAAAAATACATAAATTTTCCATAAAAAGTTGAATTTCATACCAAATTGTTGAATTTTGAAACCAAACGGACCAATTGTCTACAAAACAGTTGTTTTTTCAACCAGAAAATACTAATTTTCACCATAAAATGTAATAGTTGATATTTAAACCAAAAAAAAATGAATTTAAATTTTTAAAAAGTTGTATTTTTAAGAAAAAAAATTGATTTTCTAGTAAAACAGACGAATTGTTAACAAAATACATATATTTTCTTGAAAATGTATCTTTTTTAGTTGAAAATTCAACTACTTGGTTGAAAATTGGTCTTTTTTAGTTGAAAATTTATGTATTTTTATTAAAAAATCGTCTTTGTTGGCAGTAAATTAATCTTTTTGTTCAAAAATCAATCTTCTTGTTTGAAAATTCATCTTTTTGATTGAATATTCAAGTATTCCAGTAAAATATTCTTAATTTTTGTTTAAAATTCATCTTTTTTGTTGAAAATAAAAATTCCTGGTGGAAAGTTAAACTTTTGTGTTAAAAAATAATTTTTTTGACTTAAAATTGATCTATTTTAGTTGAAGATTCATTATTTTAATTGAAAATTCATCACTTTGGTTGAGAATTTATGTTTTTTATTGAAAAATCATCTTTTTTGTAGAAAATTCAACTATTTGGTTAAAAAATCATCTATCTTGTTGAAAATGCAATATTTTTACTTTAAAAGTTAGGAATTTGAAGCTGAATAAATTAAATTTAATATATTAACCACATTCATTTTACCTAAATATGCACTGAATTTTAAGTATAAGATAAAATAAAAATTTGTTTGATTAATTGTTTAAATTCATGGACTTTAGGAACAAATTCAAGAAATGAATAATTATGTTCATAGTATTATTCAATTATTTAATTAATCGAATATATTTGAGAATATCTTGTAATATAATTTATTAAAGCTTTCTACATTTGCTAAAATCGTTATAAAATTATAAGAAATTTATTATAGGAAAATCATTGTAATATTTTTTCAACTACGATATTTAAATTTTTTTTAAATGTAGGTATGCGTTTGATTTTTCAAATAATCAGTTTGGCAAAGTAGTAAAAATATTTCAGAATAAAAATAAATAAACTTTATCTTTAAAATAAAATTTCGGAATAAAAATATCTATAAATGATGAACATCTAATTTAAAAAAAAAATGTTATTCCTATCCGCATTCCTCTTTTAAAATAAATCTAAAAGGAAGAATTCAAATATAAATACAATTATAAAAATATGAAAACTAAATATTTTAGAAAACAATTTTTTTTTTATTTTACAAAAGAATTATTTTTATTTTACAGAGAAAGAAGAGTATGCCAAAGAAGCCCAATGGGGTCATAAAAAGTATAAAAATGAGTAAACGAATTGGCTCGGAGTACCTTCCCCTCGTTGACGAGGAAATTCCAAGATATAGGATCGTTTTAAACTTTTCAAAAGTCGCCTGGTTTACTGTATCATTGCCCTTTTTTGCATTTATTTTCTGCGTTATCTGGTCCGTGCTTTACAACTTTGAGCACTCAACTTCTACGCACTGTCAGGTATAATTATTTTTATCCTAATTTTATATTTAATTCTGTTAAATAATTAAATGAGAAAATTGAAATTTTTTTATTAATTAAAAAGATTAATATATTTTGGCAATTTTTTTTCGATAAATTTTATTTTTGCTATTTTATTTATTTATTATTTAATTTTATTTTATTTAAACTACTTCTGAATAGTTTCAGGGCTCGGATCGTGCGACTTTTTGGACTTTTGTCGATTTTGTTTTAAATGCGACGAATCAGATTTTTTCTGTTTTTTTTTTTCAAAAGTTCTTTAAACTTAGTTTTAATTGTAATCAAAATATAACTTTTAAAATTGGAATACTGAACCAGAAAAAAAATCGAACATTTTAATTGCGAACCTTAAAATTTTTAATTAATAGTGTTTGAAATTTGAAAAAAAAAAATCGAACTGCGTGAATCCGTATTCAAAGATTTTATTTCTTCGTTGGAAATTTTTAAGTCGCAAATTTAAAGCCCTAATTGTTAATTATTTCCTAAATTTTTTATGTAGAAATTTCTTTAATTTTTCCTATTATTGAATCTTTTAATTTAATAAATTTGTATAACGAAAATATTTTAATTATCATATTAATTTTAATTATTATCTTATATTAGTAATTTCATGTTTAAAGTGTTCAAAATCCAAGTTGACAAATTAAACCCTTCAGAAAGAAATATTTTAAACCTAGATTTTTAATCCTTAGCTGAATTTCTATTGTTAAAAAATTGGTTTGACTTTAAAGTTGATGATTTTTGTTTCAATTTTTGGAATTGCAATTGGATATTCTTCAATTTTTAAAGGGTGTAATTTAAGATGTAATTTTGAATTTTTTTTAATAGTTCAATTTTGAAGATTTACAGTTGAAAATTTTTCAATTTGAGAGTTGACAATACAGAATTGCAAATTATTCAATGTTTGAGATTTATATTTTAATTAATTTAATTTTAAAACTTTTTTTTTAATTGCTTAAATTTGAAAATTTGCAATTTAAATTTCTTTAATTTGAAAATTTACAATGGAAGTTTCTTTAATTTTAACGATTTACAATTAAAAACTCTTCAAGATTTTAAATTACAATTGAAGATTCATTAACATATAATTTTTATATTTTAAAATGATGTAATTTTGTACTTTTTTGAAATATATATATTTAAGTTTTGAATATTTACAATTGAAAACTGTTCAATTTTAAAGTTTTACAAATGAAAATTCTTAAACTTTGATAATTTTTAAGATGAAAAGTCAAGAAGTTTCAATTCTAGATCTTTCAAATTGAAGAAATGTCAAATTTAAATCGTCAAAATTACAGATTTTTAAATTGTAACACCTAAAACTAAAATAAATTTTAATTGTTAATTTTCAAAATTTTAAATTTCAATTTCAAAGATTGCCGATTCAAATTTGTTCAATTTTGAAAGCTTACAGTTGAAAATTCTTGAATTTTGAAAATGGAGAATAGCCAATTATTCAATTTCCGAAATTTATCATGTACATTTATGTAATTTACAACGTTTTTTTTTTTTAATAGTTTAATTGTGCAAATTTACAATGGAAATTTCTTCGATTTTAACGATTTGGAATTCAAAACTCTTCAAGTTTTAAGATTTACAGTTGAATATTCATTAACTTGGAATGTTTGTAATTTAAAATGACGTAAATTTGTACTTTTTTCAAGATCAAAAGTCAAGAGTTTCCAATTCTGAATCTTCCAAATTGAAGACATTTCAAATATAAATATAAAAATTACAGATTTTGTAATTCTGAAATTTAAGACTGAATAAATTTGGAATTTTATAAATTTTAAACTTCAATTTTAAATATTGACAATTGAAATTTCTTCAATTTTGAAGAGTTATAATGGAAAATTCTTGAATTTTGAAAATACAGAATAGCAAATTGTTCCATTTTCAAGTTTATTTTTCAAATTCATGTAATTTTAAAATATTTTTTTTAAATAGCTGAAATTTAAGGATTTAAATTGAATTTTCTTTAATTTTAAACATTTGGAATTTAAAACTCTTCAAGTTTTAAGATTTACAATTCAAGATTCATTAATTTGAAAGGTTCATCGTTTCAAATTATGTAATTTTGTACATTTTCTTGAAATGTTTAGTTCAATTTTTTAGACTCAAAATTGAAAACTCTTAAATTTTAAAGTTGTAGAAATAAACATTCTTAAATTTAGATGATTTTTAAGATCAAAAGTCAAGAGTGTCCAATTTTGAATTTTCCAAATTGAAGACATTTCAAATATTAGTATCAAAATTACATATTTTGTATTTCTGAAATTTTAAACTGAATGAATTTTGAATTTTCTAAATTTTAATCTTCAATCTTAAATATTGACAATTGAAATTTCTTCAATTTTGAAGAGTTTAATGGAAAATTCTTGAATTTTGAAAATACAGAATTGCAAATTGTTCAATTTTCAAGTTTATTTTTCAAATTTATGTAATTTTAAAATACTTTTTTTAAGTAGCTGAAATTTAAGGATTTAAATTGAATTTTCTTTAATTTTAAACATTTGGAATTTGAAACTCTTCAAGTTTTAAGATTTACAATTCAAGATTCATTAATTTGAAAGGTTCATTGTTTCAAATTATGTAATTTTGTACATTTTCTTGAAATGTGTAGTTCAATTTTTAAGACTCAAAATTGCAAACTCTTCAATTTTAAAGTTGTAGAAATAAAAATTCTTAAATTTAGATGATTTTTAAGATCAAGAGTCAAGAGTTTCCAATTTTGAATCTTCCAAAATAAAGAAATTTAAAGTTTAAATGATCAAAATCACAGATTTATAATTGTAAAACTTAAAACTGAAATCATTTCTGATCGTAAATCTTCAAAATTTAAAACTTAAAATTGAAAACCTTGACAATTAAAAGTTCTTTCATTTTTAAGACTTTCCATTGAAAATAGAGAATTCCAAATAATTCAATTTTCAAAATTTATATTTTAAATTTATGTAATTTTGTACTTTTTTTTAATAGTTTGATTTGAAGATTCATTAATTTGTAATATTTATAATTTAATATGATGTAATTCTGTACTTGTTTTGAAATATATAGTTCAATTTTGAAGATTTACAATTGAAAAGTGTTCAGTTTTAAAGTTTTACAAATAAAAATTCTTAAATTTTTAGTTAAAAAAATTCATTTCCAACCAAAAAAAAAAAAAAACAATTTTCATCAATATGCTTAAATTTTCTGCAAAGTAGATTAATCTTTCAACAAATAATTTTCAATCAGAAACATGAATTTTCAGCTAAGGTGATTAATTTTCTACCGAAAAATATGAATTTTTAAACAAACTGCATAAATTTTCAACCAAGTAGTTCAATTTTCAACTAAAAAATATAGATTTTTAACCAAATAGTTGAATTTCAAACTAAAAAATATAATTTTTTAAACAAAACTAGAATAATTTTTTTTCAATTAAATACAATTAAGTTTTCATAACAATAAAAAAACGAATTTTCAAAAAAATAGTTAAATTCTGAATCAAGGATTTGAATTTAAAAAAAAACTAATTGTCAAACAAAAAGATTAATTTTCCACCAAAAAATACAAATTTTCATCAAAATGCATTATTTTGCAACCAGGTAATTTAATTTTCAAGTTAGAAGAATAATTCTCCATAAAAAAAAATTCAACGAAATACATGTATTTTCAAACTAATAGTTGAATTTTCGATTAAAAAAGATAAATTTACAATAAAAAATGGAATAGTAAAATGTTTAATTAAATTAATTAATTTTCAACAAAAACAATCAAATTTTCAACAAGATGGTTAAACTTTTTACCTAAATAGTTTAATTCGGAACCATAAATTTTCGACTAAAAAAGAGAAGTTATCAACTGGTTATTAAAGTTATTACCTGGATTGAAAATTTACAGCATTTTTTAAATTTTTTGTGTATGGAAAAAATGGGTTTTCCATACACTTTTTAATAAACTAAGAAAACACGTACATATTTTTTTAGTTTACAACAATTTTTTTTTGTTTTTTGCAACTTTAACTTTTTTCCGTTTAAGGTTCACTTCTATCAACTTTATCTAAAAACAAATTGAAAATTTTTTTTGTTACATTTTCAAACCGAAATTTTTTTTTCTTCTAAAAAATAATAATATTTAACAAAATACATGTAGTTAAATTTTTAATCAAGAGGATTAATTGTGTACTAAAAACACGAATTTTCGACGAAATACATGAATTTTCAACAAAAAATGGAATAGTTATACATTTTCAACCAAAAAATACAATTTTCAACAAATTACATAAATTTGCAACTAAATATTTTGAACAATGGATGCGATGTTAGTCCAAATTTTATTTGATTAATTTTTAGTCTGTATTTTTTTCGTTTAAATTTTTGAACTAAATAGTTGAATTTTGAAGCTGAAAAAGAGAACTTTTCAACTAAACATGATGAATTGTAATTTTTATTAAGATGAATTAATTTTCAATAAAAAAAACGCTTTTTCTACAAAACTGTTTAATTTTATACCAAATCATGAAATTTTCAAGTCAAAAAGACTATTTTTCTGTAAAAACAGTTGAACTTTTAAACCGAAAATGTGAATTTTCAACAAAAAAGTTATTTTGCAACCCATCGGTTGAATTTTCAACAAAACAGTTTAATTTTCAGTTGAAAAAATCATTTTTAACCAAAAAACTACGTTTTTCAAATGAAATTACAAATCTTCAACAACCAAAAAAAACAAAAAAATTTAGAAAGTAGTTCAACTTTCAACCAAGAAGTTGAATTTTTAATCTAAAAATATAGGAAACAACAGGCACTTGCCAGCCCGAGCTACCGCCACCTTCGCGCCCGGATTCACGGCCAAGCCTATGGCCACCCAGTAGGTCCCATCCGACCTACACACAGACGACAGGGTTGGACGTAACACGCCAGCAACACGCGTCCACACCCTTCTTTGAGTACCCCTACTCTCGCACGCTCACTAAATAGGGGTTACATCAAAATCTATCCGAAATCTTTGCGAAATATTTGAAATCTTTGTGAAATCTTTGGGAAGCCATTGAAATCTTCATCTCTTTGTAAGCTATCTGAAATATTTGTGAAATAATTGAAATCTTTCTGAAAGCATTTCAGATGATATTTGAAATATTTTTGACATATTTAGTAATATTTGTGAAATCTTTGAAATCTTTCGGAAATCATTTGAATCTTTGTGCAATCTTTAAAAATTATATGAAAACTTTGCGAAATATTTGAAATTTTTGTTCAATCTTGGAAATCTATCTGAAATATTTGTGAAATAATAGAAATCTTTGTAAAATAATAGAAGTATTTGTGAAATATTTTTAATCTATCCGAACTCTTTGCAAAATATTTGAAATCTTTGTGAAATTTTTGTGAAATCTTTATGAGATCTTTGGGAAATCATTGAAATTTTCTCAAATGTTCGAGAAATCTTTGGAAAGCTTTGCAAAATATTTGAAACCTTTGATACTATTCGTAAAATTATTAAAACCTTTGTGAAATCATTCGAAAATCATTTACATCTTTTATGTCTCTCTGAAATCTTTGGAAATTCTTTCAAAATCTTTGCAATATATTTGAAATATTTTTTAAATATTCGGTAATATTTGTGAAATTATCGAAATCTTTGTGAAATCTTGGCGAAATATTTTTAATCTTTGTGAAATCGTTGAAACCTTTGTAAAATCTTTGTAAAATGTATGTGAAGTCTTTGTGAGAAGTCTTTCAAAATCTTTATAAAATATTCAAGATATTTTTAGAATATTCGGTAATATTTGTGAAATTATTGAATTCTTTGAGAAATGATTGAAAACTCTGTGAAGTCTTCGAACTGCAATCTTTGCTAAGTATTTGAAATCTTTGTGAAATCTTCAGAAAATCATTTAAATCTGTGTGAAATCTTTGTAAAATCTTCGCGAAGTCTTTGTGAAATATTTGTGTATTCTCGAAAAATCTTTGAGAAATATCTGAAATATTTTTGAAATATTCGATAATAGCTGTGAAATTATTAAAATATTTGCGAAGTTATTAAAATTTTTGTGAAATTTCTCGGAAATCATTGAAATCTTCATCTTTTTGTAATCTATCTGAAATCTTTGTGAAATAATTGAAATCTTTCTGAAATCATTTCAGTTGATATTTCAAATATTTTTGACATATTTAGTAATATTTGTGAAATCTTTCGGAAATAATTTTAATCTTTGTGCAATCTTTGAAATTGATATCAAAACTTTACGAAATATTGGAAATTTTCGTTCAACCCTTAAAATATATCTGAAATCTTTGTGAAATAATAGAATTATTTGTGAAATATTTGAAATCTATCCGAAATGTTTGCAAAATATTTAAAATCTTTGTGAAATTTTTGTGAAATCTTTATGAAATCTTTGGGAAATCATTAAAATTTTATCAAATCTTTGAAAAATCTTTGGAAAGCTTTGCAAAATATTTGAAATATTTGGTACTATTTGTGAAATTATTGAAACCTTGGTGAAATCTTTCGGAGACCATTAAAATCTTTGTGGAATCTTTGGTAATTCTCTAAAAATCATTGCGAAATATTTGAAATATTTTTTCAATTTTAGATAATATTTGCGAAATTATTGAAATCCTTGTAAAATATTTGGGAAACGATTAAAGTCTTTGTGAAGTTTTTAAAATATATCCGCAATCTTTGAAATCTTTATGAAATCGTTAGGAAATCATTGAAATCTATCTGAAATCTTTGTGACATAATATATGTCTTGGTGAAATCTTTTAAACCTATCTAAAATCTTTGCGAAACATATGAAATCTTTGTGAAATTTTTGAAATCTTTTGGAAATCATTGAAATCCTTGTGAAATCTTTGTGAATTCTCTGAAAATCTTTGACAAGTATTTGAAATCTTTGTGAAATCATTGAATTCTTTATTCAATCTTTGAAATCTATCTGAAATCTTTGTGAAAAAATAGAAGTCTTTGTGTAATCTTTCAAATCTGTCCGAAATCTTGGCGAAATATTTTTAATCGTTGTGAAATCTTTGTAATCTTTGTGAAATCTTTGTGAAATCTTTCTGAAGTCTTTGTGAAATTTTTGTGAATTCTTCAAGATTCTTTGTCAAATATTTGAAATATTTTTGAAATGTTCAGCAATATTTGCGAAATTATTGAAATCTTTGAGAAATGATTGAAAACTTTGTGGAGTCTTTAAACTCTATCTGAAATCTTTGCTAAATATTTTAAATCTTTGGGAAATCATTCAAATCTTTGCGAAATCTTTGTGAAATCTTTGTGAATTCTCTGAAAATCTTTGAGAAATATTTGAAATCTTTGTGAAATCATTGAATTCTTTTTTGAATCTTTGAAATCTATCAGAAATCTTTATGAAATAATAGAAGTGTTTCTGTAATCTTTAAAATCTATCCGAAATCTTGGCGAAATATTTTAAATCTTTGTAATCTTTGTGAAATCTTTGTAAAATCTATCTGAAGTCTTTGTGAAATTTTTGTGAATTTTTTAAACATCTTTTCGAAATATTAGAAATATTTTTGAAATATTCGAAAATCTTTGTGAAATCTTGGAAATGTTTGTGAAATCTTGGTGATTTTTTTTAAATCTTCGAGAAATATTTGAAATATTGTTGAAATATTCGGTAATATTTATAAATTATTGAAATCATTGAGAAATAATTGAAAATTTTGTGGAGTCTTTAAACTCTATCTGAAATCTTTGATAAATATTTGGAATCTTGGTGAAATCCTTGAAATCTTTAGGCAATTATTGCAATCTTTGTGAAATCTTCATAAATTCTCTGAAAATCTTTGCGAAATATTCAAAATCTTTGTGAAATCATTAGGAAATCATTGAATTCTTTGTTCTGTCTTTGAAATCTATCTGAAATCTTTGTAAAATAATAGAAGTCTTCGTGTAATCTTTAAAATCTATCCGAAATCTTTGCGAAATATTTTAATTCCCTGTAAAATCTTTGAAATGATTGTGACATCTTTGTAAAATCTACGTGAAGGCTTTGTGAAGTCATTGTGATTTTTTTTAAATCATCATGAAATATTTGAAATATTTTTGAAATATTCGGTACTATTTGTGAAATTATTGAAATCATTTAGAAATGATAAAAGACTTTGTGAAGTCTTTTAAATCTATCCGAAATTTTTGTCAAATCATTGAAATATTTATGAAATAATAGAAGTCTTTGTGAAAACTTTTAAATCTATCCGAAATATTTGTGAAATTTTTGACAACATGAATTTTATACCTGTATTTCTCATTTATTTATTATTTATTATCTTTAATTTTTACATGTTATAATATTATTATACTATGTCCACATTGTACCATTCAATATCATAAGTCTATGCCCCTGACTCCTCTCGAAAAAAAAGTTCCTCCACTTCTGAATATAGGAAATAAACAAACAAAAAAATTGTTTTTTTACTCTATCAACCTCAACCTTGTTGTTTTTCTTCTACAACAATTTCAACTTCTATTTAGTTCTCAATATTTTTCCAGAACTTTTACATATACAATCTCTATATCGAAATGTTATTGATGTTTTTAAACCTATAATGATTTATTTGACTCTACAATATAGACTACTAATTATTCTGACTTAATTTAAATTTTTTATTCAATACTATTGAGTTATTATATATACAAATATTATTTTTTAGCTTATTCTTGTAACAGATTCCTCTGACGATAAAAATAGTGTGTATTCGAAACGTCAGAATTGTTACTTAACATCTAATAAAGCAGGTCCTATGGAGTCAAATAACAATTTTTTTTTATTTCCTATAAAATATAAAGAAAATCAAGTTTCTTCAATAAAGTACATTTTCTTGAGACAAGAAAATTGAATATTCTTTTTCCATGTACATCTCTCTTCAATATTAAGAACATACTTTTCACGATCAATCAGAATTCGGCATACATGTATATTGGATAGGCTTGGTTGTGCAAAGATTCTTTTTTAAAAACAGAGGCTTTTCCAAAAACATGTTTTTTTTCTAAATGAGGAAGTATTATGTATTCTGGATTGCATCCCGAGATGCGGACTTATGAAAAAGCTTCTAGATAAGGCGAAGACGGTCGCCATCAAGGTTCTCAAGATAGGGCTTGTAGCTCTCAAGAACTATTTCTAGGTCAGAGCTTATCAATGTACAAAATTTAACAAAAAAATACAATTAAATACAAATAGCTAATTTTTGTCTTATATTTTCTTCTAGTAACAATAAAGTACAAGTGTCTGAAGTTCAAAAATTTGTTTAAACTTTTATACATATCTTGTTTTACTTTGTTGTAACAATCTACAAGATATTACAGAAATCTACAGAATTCTATATTTTTTTAATTTGGGTGTTTAATGTCCTAAAACACTATTCATTCTACGTAAATTATTGTAGAAAATTATAATATTTACTGTCAATTTTGATAGGATATGTAATATATAAGTTTCTACAAGTAACTACAATTTAAAAACAATATTACATTTTTACCAAAAATGTTGATATTATAATAAACTACATTCAACTGTAGTTCGATTATTGAACATGGAACAATAATTGATTTTACAGGACGATTATGAATCTGTTCGAAATTAAGCAAGTTATAGATTTTAAGACCATTTTCAAAGTCGTTTATTCACCACTCTTAACGTTAAATATAGAAATTTTTTTATTTGATGCTACTAACGTAAAAGTACCTATCATGAAACATGTCCCAATTATGAAACAGTTTGACAAATAGTTCCATTTATCAATAATTTAAAGGTACATTTTTTAGTACAAATTATTATATTAATAAGTATGAAGTTTAAGCGTTTCATCTTTACGAAAAGAAAGCATGGTTCTAAAGTCTTAAACACTACAAAATAATTTTAATTATCTAATCTTCAAACTCGGGAAAATTGACTACCATTTATCCGAGTCAGAAGGCTTGATACCTATAATTCATTTTATCTCGTGTATTCACAAATTTCGATTACTGCATGTGTGTAATAGATTAAATGACAGCCTAAGGTTTATAGATTTGACATTTTTTAACTTTTTGTTTATTTGGATACAACTTTATTTATTAATTAGTTGTTTCATAATACGTACAACTTTGTAACACGGTCCGTATTTATAGAACGGTGAAAAAACGGTTATTAGTATCAAACTTCAACCAATGTGATAAATTTTCAAATGTAATGATGAATTTTGAACTGGAATAATTGAATTTTAAACCAGATAAATCTTCACCTATAATGATGAATCTTTAACTGGAATGGTTGAATTTTCAACCAAAAAAATGAATATTTAACCATATGAAGATTGATTTTCTACAAAAAGATACGAATTTTCAACTCAATATATGAATTTGCAACTGAAAATGATAATTTTTTAACCAATAGTTGAATTTTAAAACAAAACCATGCATTTTTAACAGAGAATGGAATAGTTAAATGGTAAGCTAAACAAATTAATTTTCAACAAAAAAGCTGATTTTGAACCAAACAGTTCAATTGTTTACCAATGTGGTGAATTTTCAACTGAAATGATGAATCTTCAACTGGAATAATAGTTGAATTTTATACCAAAAAAGTACAAAAATTTCCAACCAAATAATTCAATTTTTAAATAACAAATATCAATTATTAACCAAATAGTTGAATTTTCATCCAAAAAAGATGTATTTTTACCAAAAATAGGATAGTTGAATTTTCTGTTTTAAAAAACTGATTTCTAACAACAAAAAAAAGAATTTCCAATAAAATTAATAAATCTTCAACTGTAATAATTGCATTTTAAACCAAATAGATAACTTTTCAACGACAATAATGCATCTTTAACTGGAATGGTTGAATTTTCAACCAAAACGATGAATATTCAACCACATGAAGATTGATTTTCTACGAAAAGATACGAATTTTCAACACAATATATGAATTTGCAAATGAAAATGATCATTCTTTGACAAATATTTGAATTTTACAACAAAAATATGCTTTTTTCACAAAAAATAAAATAGTTAAATTGTGATTTAAACAAATTAATTTTTAACAAAAAAGCGAATTTTGAACCAAACAGTTCAATTTTTTACCAATGTGGTGAATTTTCAACTAAAATGATGAATCTTGAGCTGGAATAATAGTTGAATTTTATATTAAAAAGGCACAAAAATTGTCAACCAAATAGTTCAATTTTTAAATAAGAAATATCAATTATTAACCAAATAGTTAAATTTTCATTCAATAAAGGTAATTTTTTACCAAAGATGGAATAGTTAAATGTTCTGGTTCAAAAAACTAATTTCTAACAAAACAAAAAAAACGAATTTTCAACATAATTGATAAATCTTCAACTGGAATAGTTCAATTTTCAGTTTAAGAAATTGATTTTCAACAAATTAGTTGAAATTTCAATCAGAGATGATTTTTCATAATAGTTATATATAGGTCGTCCCGCTCGATTGGAACTTTAAAATTATTCTTGATTTTGAAATAATTTCCAAAATTAAATGCACTCATTCAATTCCAAATTCTATTTTGATATTGTTTCAATCTAAAACATTTTATTTTGAACCCATTTAACTTAATATATTTCAATTAAGGGAGACATTTTTTTAAATATTCAGCAATATTTTGAATTTCATTTAAAATGAGAAATCATAAATAAAATATTGAAAAATAAACAATTTTCAACTTAATTATTTGAAATAAAAACCTTGAATCGTTAATATTTCAGTGTGTTAAATCAAAACTTTGAACGTTACAATTTTAACTGTTCTATTTAACAAATTTTTAATATGTAACTGAAATGATTGAATTTTGATGCATAAATAGCAATTAAATAATTATTAATGCTCTCCTTCATATTCTACATTGAATGAAAAATTTCTTCCAAGCAAATGAATGAATGTTTAATTTACCAGAATAATTATTTTGTTGAAATAAATGTATATTTGTTACGAAAAATTTAATGCTGCGAATCAAATGAAACTTTTTTTGTACTAAAAAAGTAGCTATTTATGTAAACATTTTCTTCATCTTAATAAATGATATATTGGTATAAATGTAACAACTGAAGTCAGCGACTATTTTTTCTAACAGTAAAGCGAAAAGGACGAATTTTTTTGGAAGAAAGTTCAATGTTCAACAAAAAATTTCACTTTTCCTGACATAAAATATGAATTTTCAATCCAAAAGGACGGATTTTCATCAAAACATTTGCATTTTTCACCAAAAATGATAACTTTAAGAACATAGTTCAATTTTTAACAAAATAATTAAATTTGTAGCCAAGAAAAAAAATTTCAACAAAATAGATAAATTGTCAATCAAAGAGGTAAATCTTACAAAAAAAAATTAATTTCTAAGTAATTAGTAATTTTTCAAACTGAAAGATGACTTTTCCAACAAATATAATCATTTCTACCAAAAAGGTAGAATTTTCAATAAAATACATGAATTTTGTACAAAACAGATGAATTTTAGATCTAACAATCTGAATTTTCAACAAAAAAGTTAATTTACAATCAAATAGTTTAACATTAAACTAAGATTATGAATCTCTAACCAAAAAAAAAAAAAATTATTTCAACTTTCAACCAAGTAGTTCAGCTTATAACCATAAAAGATACATAGAACATAGAGTAGATCATAGAACAAATTGCGGAAAAGTCTTTAAATCCTATATCTCTCATAGCACGTAAAATTCAGAAGTTGAGGCACTCATAGAATTATTCAAAACTGGTTGTCTTATTATTACCGGGATAGTAGCCGCTCCCAAGTTCATTACAGAAATGGGAGTCGCCAATGGATCCCACTCTTCTTTTCATTAACCAATCAGAATTTTTCATAGGGACTCCATCCGTGTACACTAAATCTTTGAGTTTTACCATCTGTGAACTTGGACACTTGTCATTGTTTTATTTTTCGAACATTACAATTTCGTCTTTCAAAATATCCAGCATCTGTCCCAGAGCTCGCTGTCCGAGCTGATCTTTCGGTCTTAATCAGATTATAGACCTTTTAAAAGTATAGCGTTCTTTACTTCCTTTACATTCAAATAACTTGTATTATTTGTGTATGTAAATATACAAATTTTGAAGAAATAAGCTAAAATATTTATTACAAAAGATTCAAAAGTTCAACAAACCATGAAGATTACGGTTCTGCCTGGGTTGTGGTGATACACTCTTTGGTGTTTTCGTTCGGCCTAAAAGCAGTTTCAGCCGTCACCATCCTGATGTTATTATATTCGCCAATGTACTAAAGGAATTATCTAGATTTCCTCAACAAACAATTTTCATTTTTCGACTTAAATCTGAAAAACCGTCAACCGCAGCATGACAGAGTACATTAATAAAAGAAATCGCTCTTTTTAATTATTTTTTGTTCAAATACTGTCTACATATGTTTAAAAAAATGATGTTTCGCAGGTTATGGAAACGAGAATCTTTCAAAAATTTGTATTCAATACCTCTTATATTTCGCACAAAGTTAATATTATTTGTAAGAAAGTTTTTTAAAGACTTTTATTCACAGCTCTAAGATCTTCTTAAGTTAGAGTCGAACCCAAAAATCAGATATCTGAAAAAAATAGTTATTCTATAATTTTTAAAATGAAAATATATCACTCATAATGATATGTTGATGAAAAGCATTAGTTTTGATAAAAAAATGTTAAAACTCACGAAAATCATTTATTTTAAAGATGTTTCTCCAATTTGATTTGATCTTACCATCGCTTCTTACCATGTTTTGAAAAAAGATTAAACATTAATTATTGACAGCTTATGTTTTAAGGGAAAACTTTTTTTACATTTCAACTGTTTTTCATTCTAAAATTAATTGATTCTGCATCTGAGATCATTCATAGAAAAATAAGTTATATTGAATATTGTCAGAATTATCATATTTTGTGAGTTTCAAATCTTTTCCTGAATAAATAATAATTTTTTTTTTCTGTAAGAAATAACTGATAATATCATCTTGATTTTTGGCTCGTTGATTGCCTCTAGTGACAATTAATTAGCAGCCCTACACTATCGATTACGACTAATGACTGGAACTAACGTATAATCTATTAAGTTCTTATAAGTTATTTTACGTAGTTTACAAAAAAAAAGAAAAAAATTGTTATTGTCATCCTGGTTTGTTCTGATTGAAATAAAGAAGGCTTTATTATCTACTTTTTAGCAGAGTGTTGTTTTCAATTTTAATTTTTTTTCCGATTTTCTAGAAATCCCTTGATATTTTTGGAAATCCTGAAAAATTCTTTGAACTGCCTTGAAAATTTGTTTATCTCTGAAAGTCCTCTAAAATCCTTTAAAATCCCTTGAAATTTTTGAAAAAACACAAAATTCCATTGGATAATTATAATTTATCTGAAAGCTCTCGAATATAATTTAAATGAAACATACTAATTAAAGTTTTTTGAAGAAGACTGTCTCAGCCTCTAGAAATATTGAAAATCCTAGGAGATTTAATAAAATCCTTGAGTCTTCTGAAATTTTTTGAGATACCTTAAAATCATTTAAAATCATGAATTTGAGATACCTTGAAAAGATCAGTTTTGAATCCCTAGAAATCTTTGGAATTCCTTGAAATCCTTAGAGATTTAATCAAATAAAATCCTTGAATCTTGTGAAATTCCTTGAGATATCTTCAAATTCTTTGAAATCTTTGAAGTCGCTGGAAGACACTTGAGATTCAATGAAGTTTTGTTTATTTTCAAAAATCTTTTGGAAATTTGCTGAAATATTCGAAAAACTTAAAAAAATTTAAATCCTTTGACATCTTTGAAAACGTGAAAATCCGGTAAGATTGCTCGAAATTATTTGCAATTTTCAAAAATAAAATATTGCCTCCTAGTCGGAAATTACTTGGAAAGTTTAATGAAATAACACGATGGTTCAGAATTCTTATCTCTATTGAAATAATAATAAGGTCATACTGTGAACTTGTAAGCGTTACGTAGGCTTTCTCTAATTTAAAAGCATTGTTGTCTGACTAAACAAAGTTAAGAAAAGCCAAAATTTTCACAATATAAAAATGGCAAGGGATCAATAAGCACTGAATTCACTATACTCATTTTCGGTCTTAAAGCTCTACTTTTCAACAGAGTTTCTTTTCCCATTTACAATTTTTTTCGACTGTACATTTTTCTTATTTTCTATACAAAACAGTAAATTCCTTGATTTGTGTGAAATTCCTTGAATTTCTTGAAATTCCTTTAGATAACTTCAAGTCCCTTGAAATCTTTGAAGTCGCCAGGAGTCCCTTGAAATTCAATGAAATTTCGTTGGATATCCAAGGTTATCTAAAAATCTCCTAATATTTTTGGAAATCCTATAAATTTCTTTTGAAATCCCTTGAAAATTTGTGTATCTCTTAGAATCCTCTAGAACTCCTTACAATGTCTTAAATCTTGTGAAAACGAACAAAATTATAAATAATTTGAAAGCTCTTAAATATAATTTAAATTAAATTTAGGAATTAATGTTTATCAAAAACAAAAGTTTGAATCTCTAGAAATATTTGAAAGCCCTTAAAATCCTTGGAAATTTAATTGAACCCCTGAATCTTGCGAAATTTCTTAACATAACTTTGAATCCCTTGAAATCTTCATAAACGCTAAGAGTCCCTTGAAATTCAATCAAGTTTCATTTATTTTCCAAAATTCTCTAGCAATTCACTACATTATCGATTGGGTCTAGTTACTGGGATTAGCAGAAAATTTATTAAGTTCACAAAAGTTTTTTCACGCAGTTTGCCGTCATTAAAAAAATTGATATTTTTATTCATAGCTGTTTTGTTCTAAATAGAATAAAACAGGTCATTTAAATATTTGTTTTTAAAATTTAAGTAAACACTTTTTCCGCCTTTTGCAACAATTCCGGGTATGAGGACTCAATAAGCTCCGTAAGTAATGTTAAATACAAAAGACGTACGTTATTTAGAGTCTTCAAATTATGCTAAGCAACATTTGATTAAAGTAGAATTTCATGATTTGAAGTATCTCATTTAATTTTCGATATGTCTGGAAAAATATATTTGGTTTTCGTAATTCTTTATGGCATACTGCTTGAAGGGGTTGCTGGAAGTTTCTTGGAAGATAATAATAGTCAGTGAACTGATATTCACAAGAAACATTAGCTGTGGAGCAATAAAAAGTAATTTTGTAATATGAAATTGTTATATTGTAGAAACGCTGACTTTGAGTAAGACTGAAAGGATCCTAATTTTCATTTTATTACATTTAATATCTTGTACTTCTTCTTTATGATATAAATTTTCAGTTTTGGGATTTTTCAATAGAAGACCTCATTCTGAAATTGTCAACGTAACCTAGTGTGACGTCTGAATAATGAAATTACATCACATACCTAATTATAAAAAATTGCTTCTCATTCTTGTAATATTGTGAAAACGTTGGACTTTTCAGATGATTATATGTATGCTATTTTGTTCCTCTCCTCTATGATTCAAATGTTCAGTTTTGGGAATTTTTCAATAGAAGGCCCTATACTGAAATTGTAAGCATGATCTAGCATTTTTCCATTTTAAAAATATTGCCTTCTGATTTTTTGTTGAAAGTGACATTAAAATTTAAGAACTATAATGGATCAATGCGCTATATATTAATTATGCATATTGAGGGTGCTCATGAGCCGCCAAAAATTATCAGGAAATTACAAGAAAAGCTTCATAAAATATATCGATTGTCTGGCATTCTTATCTATATTGACATTGAAAGACGGTCATATTGTGAAATTGTGAGTGCGACTTAGCCTGTGTTAAATGTTCAAACATTGCCATCTGCTTAATTATTTGAACAAAGTTATGAAAGATGAGAATTTTTGACAATCTAAAAATGACAAAGAATATGTGGGCAAAAATTAATTATACACACTGAGGGTCATCATCATCTACCTTTTCAACACAGTTCTATTTTCAATTTTAATAGCTTTTTTCGTTTGTACATTTTTCACATTTTCGATAGAAAATTGAAATAATTTAGCAAACTTTTCAACCATTATTTTTCTTGGATAAGGATTCACTGAATGTATAAAGAAGTTCATTTTTATTTTATAGCTTTTTTCCCACGCCAAAGATACTTTATTGCCTCTTCGAATCAAAATTCGTGAAGCTTAAATAATTGCTGGCGAAATTTTACAAATTTCACTAGCGAAGAGAAGCTCACCAGGATTCGAAAAAATCACTAAATCGATTATTCAAAATATTTTTCCATTCAATAGAGAAAAACAACTAATTGCTGGGTGAAAATATATCTACTGAGTTAGTACTGTATACTAGGGTGGTTGAATTTATTTTTTATTTTCTATGCATATCCCCCGGAAATTTGTCCGAATCCACAAAAAGATAAATCCATTTTTTTTTTTTAAGAAAAATTATATTCAGAGGTGGCCTAAGGTCCATGAAATTTAACACGTATTTCCCATTATTAAAAAAGTCGTTTTTGTAAATTTTATTCAGATTCGTCAATACTAGATGAATCGAGTTAAAACTCAAAATTTCTCTTTAAAATAGGTCATATAATACTGATGGAATATGAGTTTTCAAATGGCACCCCCATAAGTCTGTTTTACAGGGTGCCAAAAAAACCGCATAAGTGAAAAAATGGGGTTTACGAGTTTTTGGCGCTAATTATGATTTTTTGAATGACAACTGTTTCCGATACATAGAATATTATTTTTTTCTGATGATTAGACATTTACATAAATTGTTCAAACAATTTATTATTGTTTATAGCAATTTCCTCTTAGAATAGAGTTAGAAAGTCGCGTTTTTTTAAAATAAAATTTACGCTTCATGTCAAATTTTCAATTAGAGGAAGCTGATACTTAATTAGGGTTAACAAACATAATTGTTCAAACAATTTACCATTATGTTTAATAGTATTTTTTTAAAATAATGCTATAAAATTGCACTTTTTTTTTTAATTTTCTACTTTTTGTTTAATTTTTCATCAGAGCGACGTAAATAATTGATTAAAGTTAACGAAATCAATTGTTTGATTAATTTATGTATTATTATTTTCATAATTATTGCATTTAAATAATGCTCGAAATTTGCAATTTTTTCTAAATTCTTCAACTTTTTGTCAACTTTTCACTTGGGGAGGTAATAGTTAATGCAAGTTAATGAACATGCCTATTTTAAACAATTGATTATCGCTTATCACTATTTTCTCTTAAATTAATCCGAAAAAGTTGTTTTTTTCTCACATCTTTATTTTTGCTTTGAATTGTTTGTCCTGATCAAATAATAAATGAACCTCCACAAGAATAATTTCTTAACAAGTATTGTATTTTTCTAAATTAATTATTTTTGTTATTGCCCAATGTTTGAAAAAAATTAATTCAAACAAAAAATCGATCTTACACAAGAGAAAAAAAATGGAAGAAGTAGGAGTAGGAGGAAGAACTAGATCTTTAAATGACTATTGCAAATTTTTTTGTTACTTTAAGTGAAAAGTGTAAAAGAGGTTGGAAATCTCAAAATAGAACTACAACATTCTGACATTATTCAAAGATGATATTATTAAAGATAATAATGAATTGTTAAGACAATAAGGTTCGTTGAGTTCAATTAATTATTACCTTACTCTAATTGGAAAGTGGACAAAAAATGGAAAATGTATGAAAAAAACCGCAAGTATCTTTCATGACTGGCAAAGATAATTATGAATAATAATGATTCATTATGCAATCAGATTTTTAACTTCAATTAATTATTATCTCTCTCCGAGTAAAAAGTTGAAAATAAGTTTAAAAAATCGGAAAAACCATGACTTTCTAACTCTATTCTAAGAGCAAATTGTTAAAAACAGTCATAAATTATTTGAACAATGCATTTGAACAACTAATTATCAGCATAGAAAAGTATTTTGTGTACTAAAAATATTTTGTAATAAAAAGCAGCAAAAAAGTCATAATTACCGCCAAAAACTTGCAAAACCTATTTTTCACTTATGGGTTTTTTTGAGATCCTATAAAACAGAATTATGGGGGCGATATTTAAAAAGTATTATTTTATTATTATTATTATTATTATCATTATTTTATTCTTAATTTGCCAAAAAGAATTTCCAATGCATTTTTGGACCACCTTACAGCATATAGTAATTAAAAATGGTTATAGGCATTTCGAAAAAAATAATTAGGATATTTATAATCATGGGACTTTTTTTAACTTTTAAACAAAAGGCATCACAGGGACTTTTCAGTAAATACAGAAATTTTATTGGCAGCTGGATTCTATGAATTGTTTGAATTTCCTAAATTCTCTGAATTCCTAAAAATCTCTGAATTCCTTGAATTTCCGCAATTCATTCAATATTTCTAATTCGGTGAATTCCTGAAATTACTGAAGATCTCAGAATTCCTTTCATTCGCTCAAATCCTGTAACATTCTAAAGTCTTTGAACGTTCGGCATTCCCTGATTCCTTTAAGCATTTTAAAATCCCTGAATCCCTTGAATATTTTGAACTCTTTGCATGCTTCGAATTACGTCAAATTCTCAAACATTTCAAATCCCTGAAATTCTGTGAAATCCCTGATATTCGCAGGGTTTTCTGAGTTACTTTATTATTCGGAATTTCGTAAAAACCTGTAGTTCAAAAAATACCAAGAACTTGAATACAGAAAAAACAAAATGTAATTGTTACAGCGATTTTAGAGTGATCTTCATCTGCAACAAAAATAACCTTCATATGTTGAGATTTAACCACCAGATTGGAAATGTTTACCATGTCAACTCGATCGAATCTTGTTTTGTTTCGATGAGAAACAACTCAGCTCTATCTACTTGAGAATTACCCACGACAAAAATTCTCTCTTGTTTTTCTATCAAAATAATGCAAGAAATGAAGAGAATTTGAACAAACGCAAGGAATTCAGAGGATTCAGAGCATTCGTAAGAATTCAGGTACATCAGAAAATTCGGAGAAATTCAAATGACTTATACCCTCAGAGACGATTTTTCAACAAAGAGGTATCAAATCGTGAAAATGAGGATATTGTTCATGTTATTATTTGAAAAAATAAGGGTGGCTAGCGGCATCCTTTGATATTGTCTGATTGTAAAAAGAAAAGATACTTTGCCATATTAAGGGATTCGTAGCCCCGGGAAAATAAGAGGGGAAGTGGTAAGTAGCAGGGGAGCAGGAGTCATGAGGGAGAAAATAAGGGAAAAGGATAATAAGATATGATCGTTACCTCACAAAATGAGCCATTCCCTCAAGCAAAATTCGAAATTTGCTTTCTCTTTTACCACCCTTGTGGATACTGAATGAGTAAATTATTATATTCACAGACAACTCATCAACTCTTCACTTGCGCAAGAAGCGCATGATTGGTCATGCCGCATTAGGACACGGAGAATGGATGATTACAGACGTTATGCACATTGTGAAAGTTTTATTTGATAACAACAAATTCGTGCATATATGTATATATATATATATATATATAATTTGTGCATATATATATATATATATAGTAAGATCTACTGGAATTTCTCATTCTCCACCACTCAACGTATCAGTGCTACGAAGCCTGATATTGTCCTCCAAGATTTGAAGACCAAGATCATTGGCGTGATTGAATTCTCGGCACCAGCCGATAGTAATATCACGGCAAAGGAGGAAGAAAAACGGGCGAAATACCAAGCACTTATTTTCGATCTGAGCAGTCAGTACCAAGGCTACAAAGTCCATCTTGTAGTTCTCATATTTGTCTGTTTTGGAGGCATGAAAGCTTCATGTCTTAGTCAACTCAACAAGATTCCAGCTTGCCAGCGTCGGGCTCATTCCATCGCGAACCAGATGCAAAAGGCTATTCTTTTGGGATCACTTCATCTGGTCTGCCAACACTATTCCTAATAACATTCTACAAAGATTGGTAGAGCTCTAAAAAGGTATCCAGAGGTGAAGCCTTCATCTCCAACTGCCCCGTATACCGCGTAAGGTCATCTGCAGCTTAAGACCGACCTCCAAGGAATAGTGTTGTACTAAGTGTGTTGCGTAAATTTCCCGCTTTTGCTTACCTTCTGGGATAGAAGGAGCAGAAGTGGATGACGTTCACGTTCCAATTGCGTCGGGATTGATAGCTTTAAGGAACCATGATCGTAGCTTTCGGAGCCTACAACTTCTCATATAATTTAAAAAAACGAACCACAAGCACACTCTTCGCGCATTCAGCCAAACTCATCTATGCTACCTTTAGCTACAGCAAAAAAATCGAATTAATAATACCCCCAGCCACCATCTCAAGACTATCTTTAATATCCTTATCTTCACAGTAATGTTCAGCAGCTCCAAAGAACAAACCCACAGTGCACTTAACAAACCCTGCACGGAGAAGAATAGTTCGAGAAACTTCTGCAAACTCAGTTGGGTAAACTTGGAACATATAGACACTTGGATGAAGTTTCATTTCTAGTACGGTAAAACGAGATTCGGTAATACTTTATTCACAAAAATGAAAGTGTGACAAATTGATGCGAATATCTTCGGAACCTTAAGTTAATTAATACTTAGAATTTGACCCGAATTGTATTATTTTGAACGATTTCGATTTGTGACCATACGATTTTATGAAGTTTGAATTTGGTTGAATGAAAAAAAAAAAAATTACGTTACAGGAGCGGTTTTTTAAATTAAAAAAAAATGTATCTAAGTCTAAAATGAACGACTCAACGCGTATTAGGGGCATGATATTAGAAACGCGATTATTTTAAGCGACAATAAAGCAAGTTAGAATAGATAAATTGTAGAAATAATTCTTATTTCTCTCATTTTTCAATATGCAGCATTCCTCTTGTTTAAATAAAGCTAAAAATGTTAAATTCTTGTTCCTTCATCCAACTTTTAAATTTGCAATGTTTTTTATTTCTGTAAGTTTTTCAATTTTAATTTACACATCCCCCAATAAAGTCATATTTTTCATAGTCGTATTTGACTATCCAGCTAGACATTTTCTTCTAATTTTTAGCGACTAATTTGAAGAAAAAAAGCTAAATTTGTAGAATTTACCTAATGTGCATCTTGAGCATATTGAAAACCCTGTATTAATATTTTTTAACTACAAAATATTAAATAGAATTTCTACAAAATTATTCACTGTATTATTCAATAATAATTCAAAAAGATTTTCGTTTTACGAGGAATTTAAAATATTTTAAGGCGAATTCAAGAGAATTGAAGAGAAACCAAGATAATTGAAAGAATTTATGTTCAATTCGAGAAAATTCCAAAAATTTAAATAAATACATCCCTCATCTCAGAAACTATATTATATTTAAGTGTTCTACAAAAATCTTTTTCAAGGACAATCACACTAAAAGTAAAGACTGCAGCTGAAAAAACTATCTCACTTAAAAAAAGAAGTTTAAAATAGTTTTTTTAGGGATTTCGTCAATGTGAAATTTCAATTAACAACAGTATAAATACTCGTTCAACTATTTTTACAATGCTTAGTGATCCAATTTTGAACCACAAACAACATTATTATTTATTTAAAAAAAAGTAGTAGTTTTTATTTCAATCAAAGAAGACTTTAATTTTAAAGAATAATCAGCTGGGTTTTTTGAGAGAGACAAATTTTCAATGAAATAAATGAATCCTTCAGCAGAGCAGAACAATTTACAGCCAAACAGTCGTATTTTTGAAAAACCCCCAAAAAAAGCATTTTTACTAAAAGAGATAATTTCAAATCATTTTATTAAACTTAATCGAATTATTCCTAAGATTTTGAAAGACCTTTCCAATTTAAAACAATTGTCTCAAAATCTTCCAAATTATTTTTTGGCAATTTTGTAAATCTTTTTGAATATTTGAAAATATTTTCATTCGTTCTTTCAATAGTAGTTCATCAAAATAGGAAATTATTTCATTTAAATTTTCCCGGGAATCTTAAAAGAAAATTATCAGCATCTTGAATCCTTTTAGAAATCGTAAGAAGCTTAAAAGTCAACAAAAATTTATATTATGTGTTAAACTTTTTTATATATTTTTAAATTTTTAATCACTTTTCAGTTTTTTTGAAAAATTTAAAGTATCTTCTTAAATAATTCAATCTTTTCACAAAATGTTTGATAACACCATGAAAATTTTGAAAATTGCCTCAAAATCTCCAAGATTATTTATTTTTTTATTTTAGTGTTTTTGTTTTAGCAAAATCTTAAGAACATAATTATTTATCAACAAATAATGTTTTTAGACTGTTTCACAGAATAGTTGAATTTTTAACCGAACAGTTGAATTTTCAAGACAAAAAAGACAAATTTTCTATCTATAATGAAGAATGTGCAACAAAACAGTTCAGTTTTCAATATTATAAGTAAACTTTGAACAACATATTTTAATCTTTGTTAAATAACTAAATTCGTACTTTTCACATAACAATTGGATTTTTAACCTGCAAATAATCAAATTTTTATCAACGGAGATGAATTTTTGAACCAAAAAGAAGAATTTTTGACAAAAGATTTTAATTTTCAATCATGGGAGATTTTTCAGCGAAAAGAGAATGAAAATTCAACCAAATTTTAAAATGTTCAAATTTCTCTAGAGAAAGACAAGAAGAAAGACGACGACAAAGTTGAACATAGAGGGCCAAGAGAATTTGAAAAGTTAAAGTTAGAAGAATTGCGTCAAATGATGATAGAGGTAATACAGATGAACGAAAAACGGCAGGAAGAAAGAGGAGAAGAAATAAAGCAAAAGATTAGAAAAGAAATGGCCGCAATTAGAAAAGAGATGCGAAAATGGAAAGAGGTTAGGGAAAATTTAGAAAAAAGGATGCAGATTTTAAAACAATGATTAGAGAAACAGGACGACAATAATAAAAAGGTAGCTCAAAGAAAGAAATGAAAGAAAAAGAAATATAGTGATAAAGGGTCTTAGATTAGAAGGAAAGGAATTGAAGGAAGGAGTGAAAAATGTGCTAAATAGGACAGATGCTAAAGTAGAGATAGCGGATGATTTGACATGGGTAGAAAGAATGTGCAGTATACGTTATGGCAGATAGCGGAAGAGGAAGGAAGTAAGGGAAAAAGCACATGGGTTAAGTATTGCAGAATACAGGTGGAAGAAGTATGGTGGGATTGGGACGAAGAAAAGGAAGAGGTAGTAAAAAATGAGGTGCCGGGAAACCAGGAGAGAAAGGAACAAGAGAAAGGAAAATATGAAATAGTAAGAAGCAAAGAGAGACGAGTAACGAAGGTAGGGAAAAATGGAGGATGTGTTACTAGAATATAGCAGGATTGGAGAGAAATGGTAGGCAGTTTATGAGAAATTTGACGAAATGGGGTGTAGTAGTAATGACGGAGACGTGGCTAGATGAAAAGGGATGAGAAGGAGTAAGAGGAATGTTACCAAGAGGTCACAAATGGCAAATCAGTAAATCAGGATATGGAAATGGTTGACTGGAAAAAATATTCTATGGATTTGCCAGGAGGGGTAGAGAGGAAAGTTGGCAAAGGTGCAAAGTATGGTGGAGAAAAAGATGAGGAAGAGGACATTACAAAGGAACAAAAATAGTCAAGGTGTTAGGAATAATGCAAGATGGAAAAGCACCCGTTATAAACGAGATTCCAAATAAAGTCTGGAAATATGGGGGGAAAACTAAGGGAATGGGCATGGATAATGTGTAATAGTGTATGGAGAGGAGAGCGGTGGCCAGAGTTATAGAAAGAACGAGTACTGGTACCGATAGTGAAAAAAGGCAAAGGGAAGGAGGCTAAAGATTATAGGGGTATGACGCTAATGCCAACAGTTTATGAAGTATGTGTAACTGTTTTGTCGGAGAGATCGAGGAAAGAAGTTGAGGAAAAAAAATAGAGCCAGCAAATGAGACAGGGTTTAGAAAATAAATGGGGGTGATGAAAAACATATATGTTCTGAATTATCTGATAAATAAAAGAATTAAAAGGCAGAAAGGGACAATGATAGCAATATTCGTGGACTTGAAAGCGGCGTTCGACTTATTGGACAGAGTCGAGATAGAAGAAGTTATGGTGATAAAGGGGATACGAAAAGTCTTAATAGAGAGAGTATCGGAAATTTTCAGAGATACAAAAAGCGGGGTGAAGGTAAAAGAGCAAGTGGGCGAAAGTTTCTGGTTAGTGAGAGGAGTAAGGCAAGGATGTCCTCTCAGCCCACTTTTAATTAATATATTAACCTCAGACTTAGAAGAAGAAATGAAGGGAAAGGGATAGAGAGGAGTTAGTATGGGAGAGGAATATATATATAGTTAAAAGTTTGTCATAAGGACAACCGCAGTATTTCGCCGGGAGCAGGTGATAATCTTAAAAATTGCACCCGCTCCTAGCGAAATCGCGGTAAAATTTCAGCTGTAACCACGTCTCACGAACGTGAGATGGATCAGAGATATGGGGATAGAGGGAAAGGAAAGAGATTGAGAGTTTACTATAAAGGTGTATAAGGTGAACGCTAGAGTAAGACTGGAGGACGCCCGGATATATGGCGAGAGAAGAAGGGCGAAGGGATAAATTAAGTACCACATCGGGTAAGAAGGCATGGCAATTTGAGAAGAAGTTAAGGGAGGGAAATGAAGGGAAGTTAGCGAGTAAGTGTTTGAAGGAGGAAGAAGAAAGGAAAGGGAGAGTGATAGAACTGACAAGATGAGAAGAAGAAAGGAGGAAGCTTTTTAGTTCTAGATATGGGAGAGGGGAATGAAGTAAGCTATGAAGAATTTAAGGGAAAAGACAAGGTAAGACCATTAATAGAAATATGGAGAATGATCGAGGAATCGTGATATAATAAATGGTATAAGATGATGAAAAAGGAAGAAGTACCAAAGTATTTAGAGAAGGGATGGGGAGAGAGAGGATGAAGCAGAATAGCAATATTTAGATTGAGAAACGAGATAAGGGAAGGGATGTATGGGGAAAAGGAAGAGAACAGAAATTGCAGGATACGTGAATGGGAGGAGGAAACATGGGAGCATGAATGGGAAGGATGAAGCTGGAAAGAGAATTTAGTGAAGATTCAACTGGTTCAAGCTTCTGCCAAACTTTGAACTTGCAAACCAAAAGACGAATTTTCTACAAAATAGTTGAATTTTTAGACGGGAAATATGAATTTGCAATAAAGTAGTTTTGCATTTTTTACTACAAAATATAAGTTATCAAACAAAAAAGATCATTTTCAATCAAAAAGATTAACTTCAAACCAAAAATGATGAGTTTTTAACCAAACACGGAATAGTTAAATTTGCAGTTGAAAAATTTATTTTAAGTAAAAAAAATCATTTTGAACAAACTTTTGTATTTTTTAATCAAAGAGATGAATCTTCGACTAACAAAATGAATTTTTAACAATGCAGTTCAGCTTTCAACGAAGTAATTTCTACCAAAAAGTCAAATATATAATAAAGTAGCTGAATTTTCAAATTGAACAAAAAAATTTCAACCTATAATAGAATATTTGAATTTGTAGTTGAAAAACGTAATTTTCAAAAGACACAAAAACGAATTTTCAGATTAAAAATTTACATTTTAACCGAAAAAGGGAATTTTCAACAAAATACCTAAATATTCAAACAAATAGTAGAATTGTTTAACCAAAAGAAGTGAGTTCTGAAACAGAAATATAATTGTAGACTTTCCAGTTAAAGAGAATAATTTTGAAGGAAAAGTAGTTGGATTTTCTTATAAAGTTCTATCAATTCAATTCGCCTTATTATTCGACTTATTTATTTTCGATGCATAAATCCAAAAAGGCTAGTCCTATGAGAAAAGGGTTAAAAAAATTGTAGATTTTTTGAAAAGCTTAAGTTATTTTTTTAATAATTTGTTAAGAATTTTTTTTGTTAAAAATAAGTGTCTTCAACTAAAAATGGAACTATTAAATTTTTACTTGAAAATTAATCGCTTTTTGTTGAGAAATCTAACTTTTTGTTAGAAAATTGATCATCTTGGTTAAACATTTATTAACTTTTTTATTGAAAATTCCTTTTTTCTTGGTTCACAATTCATCTTTCTTGCCAAAAATTCAACTACTATGTTAAAAATTCATTTTCTTTGGTTTTTTAAGTAAAGCAATATGATTTTCTGAACATAAAAAGAAACACAAGGTTGAGAAAAGCTTCAAGAGACTTGTTATTAGTGTTTTGAAAAGAAAACCTTTGTTCATTCGGCTTCATTCTCATTTTGTCTCGATTTTTATGAAAAATGCAAATTATTATTTTCCATAGGAATAAATCAAATTTTCTCTGCTTGAAGACGTATTCATATAAATTTGAAATGATTTAACTAATTATAGTTATTATATTAACATATAAATAATGTATATTATATATTATTATAATTATTATTATAATTAAAATTATTAAATAGATTGAACCAATTGGAAATAATGAAAAAAAAGAAGTAGGCCATTAAAAATAATTTCGCCTTCGTTTTCTAAAAATATGATGCTTTCGTAAATGTCGCGTTTACTCACGAAGATTTCTTATCAGCGAATGAAAATTACCTTGTATCAAGAAAATACGGAACAAATGGTTTCCACATGGAATTTTTTTAGAGAATAAATAATCAAATATAAAGTAATGCATAATATAAAAACCAACTTTATCAAATAATATATATTGTGTTTTTATCAAGAAAGTGAAAAAATCAACAAAATTATACTTTCGGCGGGAACAAGATGGATATAAAAAATAATTTTTTATATCGACAAAGTATAAATTTTGCATGAAAATATATTTTTTAAGTTTTTTCTTTTCAAGTTTACAGAAATATAATTTAAGATTTTTGAGAAAATCTAAGAGAAGAAATTAAAAATTATATGATGAAAAATTGGTGTCAAAAAGTCAAACTTTTTCATTGAAAATTCTCCAGTCGTCTTAAAATTCATATTTTTACATTCTCATCCAGAGAAGGTGTTAGATTTGTGTAAAATTTGACCCCCCCCCCCGGTTTTTGCCAAATGTCAACGTTTTGAGACCCCCTGAACCCAAAAAACACGTTTTTACGAATGTGTCTGTCTGTATGTATGTATGTATGTATGTATGTCTGTCTGTGAGCACAATAACTTTCGAAAGAATTGACCTATTAGATTGACCTTCGGTATACTCATTAAGTTTCGCAAAACAAAAGCGAAGTTCGTTAGCCAGACATTTTGGATAAAAATTCAAAAAGTGAGCGCATTTTGAAAAATTTTTATGCAATTTTTTTCACAATTTCGAAACTATATGTCTGTCCGTCCATAGTAATCAAAAATTCAAACAATTTACTTGAATGACATTTTTCGATAAAATGGAAATTTTCAGACTTACAGCATTTTCAAAATCCAAAAGAGGAAACGAAAATTAACATTTTCAGCCAAACAACGCACCGAAAAACAAGTTTTGAAAATAAAAATGGTTGGAAAAAATTGGTGAAAAAAATGTTTTGAAACAAACATTTTCGACAAAAAAATTTGTTGGCGAAATATTTTATTAAAAAAAAAGTTTTTTTTTTAAAATATTTTATGAAAAAAATTTTTTTTTTGAAAGAACAAATTCATGGAAAAACATTTTGGCAAAAACATTTTTGGAAAAACAGATTTGTTGACAACAAATTTTTGAAAAAAATTGGTTGAAAAACAATTTTCGAACAAAAATTTTGTTGAAAAAAAAGGTGTTGAAAAAAAATTTTCGACAAAAAAATTTGTTTGCAAAAATATTTTATGGAAAAAAAAATTATTTTTGAAAAAGAAAATTCTTGCAAAAACATTTTGGCGCTTAAAAATGCCTACAATGTGCATTTTTTCATATAATTTGTTCATAAAATGAACAAATATTGATGCCTGGCAACATTTTTTTAGAAAACATGATTGACTCTATAATTGCAGCAAGATCAGAAGAAAAATTGATTTCGTTTCGCTTAAAAACGCCTAAAATGTGCATTTGTTTATATATTTTGTTTATCAACTAGTCAAATATCAACGAATGGTACATTTTTCAGTGGTAATGTCATTACAACGAGGGTAAAAGAACAAAAGGTTTGTTTCTGCCTATTAATGTCTGCGATGTACATTTGCTTATAGAATTTGTTTATAGAATTTATTTATAAAATGCAGTCTTAAATTCTGATGGACACGTATCATCCAAAGAATAAAAACAAGTAATTTTAGAACAGGAATATACTTTGAAAACAAATATTTATTAATGTCCATTATTTGTTAATAAAATTTGCTTATAACAATAAGCTTTATGAGGTAACAATTATTTTCTTCTTTCTTATATCGCTGTGCAATGAATCCAAGTGACTTGAAGTATAAGAAAAATTTTATCCAGGAGATAAAACATAAAATCAATGCAAAACATTTTATCCGTCAACATAAAAATTAAATGAACAAAAAAAATTAAATATCCACTCAGAAAGTTTTCTAGGAAATTTAATCCTAAATTGTTAAAAAAAAAATTATATTAAATCGGTGCATTATTGCGTTCTAAATATCATATTGAACCTCGTTTTTCATTTCACACCACTGTGGACCGCTACGTCACACACCCACATCTGGCGAAGGAGTATCGAAAACCCGACACGATCCCGAGTCGATATATCGCATTCCGAGCCAAAGTCGAGCCTAGTGAAAACCGAGCACGGGTATCAAAAACAGGATCCCGACCTGAGACAAAACCGACTCGATCCCGACACGATCACGTGAACGTATCGTATCGAACGGGACCACTACTACTATACTTCGCAAATTTACAATAATTGTTAATTATTATTGAAACAAATTCAAAGTTTGGCTATTTTTCAAGGAAAACGCTTAATTTATTTACGGAATTACCCAGAAATGTCTTTCCGATAACTTTTTGCTTTCAAAAACAAATTTAGAGTTTGACTACTTTTGAACGAGTGAGCTCAATTTTTGTTCACGAAATTGACTAAGAATGTCTTCGCGATGACTCTTCACAATGATAGTTTTCAATTTGACAACGATTGTTGATTATTTAAACAATATTCATAAACAACTAAATAGTTTGGCTATATTTCAACGAGTACGTTCAAATTTAGTTTATGGAATTGACTTAAAATGTCTTTACGGTGACTCTTTGCTATAACACTTCACAAATTGACAAAAGTTATTAATTGTTTAAACAACTAATTGTAATAAAACCTTATTTGCTTTCACATTTTATATCAAAACTCTGAACTTCAATTATATAAATATTTTCTATCCCGAAAAATAACTTTTGGAAATTAGTTTGTTTATAAAGTAATACAACATTTTTTTTAAATTATTTTCAGCCACTAGAAATTATTTCTAGATAGTTTTAGCACAGACATAAGACCCTCCTTGATCAATCCGAAAATCTTAAATAAAATGGAATTCATGAAAAGTTAAAAAAAAGTAAACATTGTTATGCAAAAAACTAACTAAATTTTGGTATAAAAAGTCCAGACACAAATCGTTTCGAACTTTAAAAAGCTTTCATTCAGAAAAAAACGTGCAATATTATTAAATTATTGAATGTATAAGCTTGGATTAATGCAGTTTTTATAACATATTGAAGACTTAATTACAAAATATACGGATTTTAATTAATATACATATGTTGAAGGTTACAACATTTTTAACGCGCAACTTTAATGAGACAGCATTTTTTTGTGAACCCAGGGTCAATAACCATATTCCACACTTTTCCTCATCTGTTATTATCTTAGAGATAGAAAATGATTAATAGTGTGAGAATTTTTATCTTTTTACTTCGAACAGAGAAGAATTAGTCTACAAAATCGTGAACAAGCGTAATATTGTGCAATTGAAGAGTTGTTTAAAGTACTGGAAGTAATAAACATACAGAAAAAAGGCTGAACCCACTGAAATTATAAGTTTGCCAGATGATAATAAGGTAATGGAACAAATTACTGATTGTGAACCATTCGTCGAGAAAAAATTAATTTATTTTAACCTAAAAAATTAATGTGTATTTTCTGAGTAAAAGGCATTAAGTATATCTCAATTAAGGGCTGTGATACTCCGTCGTGTGATAGATCGGGTTCAGTTCCCCCGGGTTTTTGTCCACAAAAATTAAAAAATTTTAAAACTGAATTGGGAGATGCTACAAAATAGAACAACAGACGTCCCCGAACTCTTTTTTGAGGGATAAAAGCAACCAAATTTTATTCTGTCAAATAAATTTTTTTTATGTGCACTATTTGGAGGTTAGGATCGGTTTTGAGGTCTCTGTCATTCAGATAATGTCGGTCTCTGTTGCACCGATGCTGTCGGTACAACAGAGACAGCACTTTCGAAAACAGTTTTATTCCATTTTTTTTTAAATCCTTGTGTGCACACACAACTTTATCGACGATGTAACACACCCATCATATCCTGTTTGATCAATTTTTTAAAGCTTGAGGCACTTTTTCTTGAAAATTGGTTTCAATTAGTTTGCCAGTGATATTTTCGAAGAAGTACACTTACATTTTATGAAAAATGTCATTGTTATAAACAAATGACATAAACAAATTTACTGCTTGTGCAATTTTCTAAAGTTTAAGGTACTTTTTTTGGAAATTTGTTTAATTTGATTTTCCAATGATATTCCTGAACAGTAAATTGACATTTCATGAAAAATGAGTTTGTTATAAACAAATGACATAAACAAATTTACTGTTTGTGAAATTTTTTAAAGTTTAGGGTACTTTTTTTTAGAAATTTGTTTCATTTGATTTGCCAATGATATTCCTGAACAGTAAATTGACATTTCATGAAAAATGAGTCTGTTATAAACAAATGACATAAACAAATTTATTTGCTTGTGCAATTTTTTAAAGTTTGAGGTACTTTTTTGTGCAAATTTGTTTCATTTGGTTTGCTAATGATATTCCTTAACACTAAATTGACATTTCATGAAAAATGAGTTTGTTATAAACAAATGGCATCAACAAATTTCGCTGTATGTGCAACTTTTTTATGCTTGAGGTAATTTTTCTTGGAAATTTGTTTCAATTGGTTTGCTAGTGATATTCCGGAACAGTACATGGATATTTAATGAAAAATTGTATTGTTATAAACAAATGACATAAACCAAATTCGCTACTTGTACCATTTTTGTACTTGTTTTTGGAAATTTGTTTCATTTGGTTTGCCAATGATATTCCAGAATAGTAAATTTACACTTTATGAAAAATGTGTTTGTGGCAATCAAATGGCATAAACAAAGTCGTTGTTTGTGAAATTTTTTGAAGTTATTAAAATTTGTTTTAATTGGTTTGCCAGTGACATTCCAGAACAGTACATTCACATTTTATAAAAAATTAGTCCATGCATTTGGTGCTTTTTTACCGTATTGACTAGGTAAAGCATGTTACATGCAAGAATATACCGTGGTCCATATCCGGGTAACCGGAGTATGCACACAAGCGTTATAAAATTCCGTGAATAATCAGGAATATCGAATCTATCAAATGAAGGGTGTTACGGAATATCCATACAAGTGCCACTTTTTTTTTAACAATTCTTATTGGCTTCAAATTTCTTTAGAGTTCAACCTTACATTTTGATAAAAAAAATGAATATATAGACTGTTGAAACAATTATTATTTGAACAATTTATTTTAATATGCGAGATATGGAGCAAGTAGCTAACGCTATTCGATTGTGCAGAAAACATCGTATAAATTCTATGTACCGGACAATTTTTTGCTTAACCCAGTTTGTTATAGAGTATGAATATAAATTCTTTACCACGTAATGAGTTGAGGACACAAAAATGTATTTAAGGTTTCAAAATATTAAAAAAATTGTGATGGAAAAAACAAATTTCTTTTATATTAAGAATTTTATGAAATAAATGTTTCATATTTCAGCTTTTTATTTGTCTCGTAACATTGTTATGGTGTTTCGCAGATATGCTTCATGTTAAGAGTGTAAAAGAGTCAGTTAAAAAAAATGAAAACTTTGGATCATGGTTCTCTCGTGACATGCTTCAAATGAGTCACACACATGCAAAGTGTGACATCTTGTTTTTCCA
Organism: Andricus grossulariae; assembly: GCA_011634705.1. NCBI lineage: Eukaryota > Metazoa > Arthropoda > Insecta > Hymenoptera > Cynipidae > Andricus > Andricus grossulariae. Next base: position 5,135,699 of record JAABKJ010026545.1, on the reverse strand, counting down.
TTCAAAAATTGTTTATCACATACATGCTGTGTGATTTATTGTGTCTTGTGCATTTTGTATTTTGAAATCAAAGCGTTTGTGATTTATAGGGAAAAGGTTTCAAAGTCCTTCGCTGTTTACAATTTGTGGAAAAGAGTTTCCACGCCTAAATTTTGCAACATATTCAAGAAATGATTACCTGAATATTGTATATTTTATTGATTCCCTGTGGAACCTTTCCCCTAAACTTATTTCTTCCAGTCACATGCATCCAAGTGTGACTGAACATACTTTTCTGTCACAGTGAGCCTAAACGAATTTTAACCTAGAAAATGTTACAATAAGTTTTTTTTCCAAAATATTATTCTTATGTAGTATGCGCATGTGGACTTAAAACAGTTTAACCAAATTTTTTGTAAAATTATAACTGTTGAATCTGCAAAGGGTTATATTCTTTTGTGCAAAAAGTTCTTAAAAAATTGAATTACTAGACTTTTTTGCATAACTTTCTCCTCGGATGATATTCGGATATTTTTGCCATGACATTGAAAAAATGGTGGGAGCGCTTTTATCAAAAAAGAATTTTCATTCTTATGTCTTCAATTTCTGGATTTTAATCATAATATGCTTCTTTTGGCTTGAAAGCTAAGTAAAAAAATTATTATGAAACTTTGTTCCGAAATGAGAATTCAATAATCTACAGAGGTTTTTGAATATATAAAAAAAAAACTTTTATAGCAGCAAAAGTTGTTGAGACATTTTTTTAATCACCAGTTCATCGCTTAAAATTTGGAACAAAATGTGTAGAAAAAATTTTTTATCGTGAATGTTTTTTGTTGTTGTTGAAAAGTACTTTTATGGAAACATAAAATAGTATCCAAGAAATATCATACAACTTGAAGGATCTTTCGATTAAAGTTGGTTGAGGCTCACCGACCTGTGCAAATATTCTGCATGTTTAAGACACGCTAAGAAAGTCTTCATTTTTTAAAATACTTTTTGCGTAGCATCACATAGTACTGCATAGCATAGCAACATTTTCATGAGTATTGTCCTCAGGGTTCTCACCATTTTTTCTCGCATTAGACACATAAAACAAATTTTCATGCAAAATATGAGATCGGTGGACATAATAGTTTCCAAGCTAGGAGTGTTCACATGATCATTTTGAGTAAAAAAAAGGGCTCCATTTTCATGTTTTTGCATAAAAATGCTATGATCAGTATTTTCCTCTGGGTTATGAATATTTTTCTTGGCATCAGACACGCGAAACACATTTCCATCCAAAAAGTGGAATGAAACACATTGGTTTGTAAGTACTTTTCAATATTATCTACTTGTTTTCACCAGACCTTCTTGAAAAGATATTTGCTAATTCATAATGAGTCAGTAAAACTAATAGTTTCCGCACTGGATGTGCTAACGTAGGGCAGCCATTCTACCGGCTGATGCGAAAGATAAATCAAGTAAACCTAAGAGTTTTGCGCTAGTTGTGCTAAGGGGAATAAAGGGGGACGAGTCAAAAGGACTAAATTATTGTCTATTTCAATAGCAACACCTCGATGAGTATTTGCACAAATATTTATTTCAAAATTAGTATTCAATACTCGCTGCGTGATTCTCCTCCTTATAAATGTGATGCCGTTCCAGTGATCCGGTCCATGGAGTGAAACAAGTGATCGAAAGCTCAGGAACCAGAAATTTTCCTGGAAAATATTGGAATTAAGTTAGATTTGAAATTATTTCTGGAAATATTTGAAACCTCTACAAAACGGTGAAAAATTTCTCTGAAAAGTTGTTGAAATCTTTGGAAATCCTACAAAATTCATTAAAATAGGTTGAAATTTTTTAAATCTCTAGACTTATAAAAATCCATTAAAATAATTAGAAATTATTTGAAATCGCTGAAATATTTAAATTAAGTTAAACTTATTCATAAAAGTTCTCTTGAAATCCCTTGAAAATTTTGGAAATCCTACAAAATTCTTTGAAATCCTTTGCCATTTCTTGAATCTCTTTCAATTCTTTTGCATCGCTAGAAATCCCTTAAATATAAGGTAAATTAAACTTATTCGTAGTTATCTAAAAACAAAAGGTTTCAATTCCTAGAAATCATTGAATCCCTTTGTAATCTTTTGAATCGCTAGATATCCCTTGAAATTTCATTTAATTTATTTTCCATTGTCGTATTTGTTAGTGGTTTCTCTATTTTTTTAAAAATTAATTCTTTCAATATTTAAAATTTGCTTCTTATAATGATTTTCGATCATGTTTTTTCTATCATCATTTATATTTAAACAAATGAGTGAATTATTCACTTTCCATTCCTTTCCGACCCTATTTTTTTAACCTTCGTTTGTTCATGTCAATCTTTTCCTATCTGTCAATATAATCCCACATAAAAACTGGATGTCCCAGGATAACTTACATATCTCAATATACCTCATTCGTATCCCGAGACTTTCTAATATCTGAAAAATGCCCTAAAACATTCCAGGACATCTAAGAATATCGAAATTTCCGCCCCGTCTCTATCTTTCTCAATCCCGTCATTCCAGCTAAGCCTATATTAATTTTTTTCTCACTCCGTTTCAATGTAATATCCCTAACTTTCAGACCTAAATTCTTTTGGTTTTGACCGTTTCATTTGATATCCAAAGTTACCCGAGAATGTTTCGCTCTCCTGTCTCTTCTGGAACACCCTGATTCTCAATCTCTAAGATTATAAAAAATAGAAAAAAATTCAAATAAATGCTCTAAGTTCCAGAATTAAATTTCTTGGGTTTAGAATGGTTCCATTTAATCAGGGTGTCTAGCCTTTTTTAAAAAATGCCAGGACTTTTCCAGGTTTTCCAGGAAAAAAAAATTAATTTGTCAATGTACGTTTTTTATAGTAAAAAGATCATTTTCACCAAACATGCTGCAAAAATCTGATGTTAGGGTCAAAACCCCGTTTCTTGGTGATTCTACTTTTATGACGGCGAAACATAACGACGCTACAATCGAAAATATTTTGAACTTTCTCATTTTTTAAGCTTTAACAATAATGTTTAAAAAATTATAATTGGTTGAAATTTGACCGAATTATCTATTTTTAAGCTAATGTAAATCTAATTTCCAAAAAATAATTAAATTTTTAACCATATAGATGCATTCTTAACCAAATTGCTGAATTTTCAACTTACAAAGATGAATTTTCAACCAAATGATCGAATTTTAAACAAAAAAGATTAATCTCAACCAAAAATCTCCAATGTCTAGCTGGTGAGACGGAGCCAGACATCACGGTCCTAGAGACATATTCGAGACATATCGAAGACACTGAAGCCAAAACCAAGACGAAATATTTTTACCCGGGCCGTTTTGCTTTAAAAGGGAATTTAATGAGTACCACATTCCAAAATCATGAGCTAAAACCAGATTTTGCAGCCACTGTGAATTTGGAAATGGATCCGGAGTACGAAGATACAGTTACTGGATAAAGAAATCCAGATAAGGTAGACTACATTCTCTTGGATATTATGGAGTAAAAGTCTAAAAGTGAACTATAGGGACAGATTTTGATTTATAAATCAAAGGGAGGAAGTTGTAAATATCATCGTGTCATAGCAACACTATAGCGAGACAGTAATAAAAAGGGCAGACGTTAAATGACAGTCACGTCATGTACACACATGATCCACGCGATTTTTTATCTGTCCATAATTCCTACGATAGCAGCGCATCATTAGGTTTTGTTGAGTGTGTAGCGGCTATAGCGAGCTAGCGTGAAAAAGGAGACACTATGCATGCGCAACTATTTATTACCGACTTTTATTACTGCTATACGGCTGAATATCGACTATGTTATACAGCTTTTGTCGCCACAATAGAGAAGAAGGACGTTTTATAACAGCGGCAGACTGGTGTACATTGCTATGCAAATTTACGAGAAACGGTATATTTACGACCTACACAGAGTTTCTGGGTTTAAATAGAAATTATTTTGGGATGACATAATACTACGATGGAGCCACAACTTCCCTTTCATACGAAAACAAAATTTTTCAAATCGCCTGCAGCATCTACTACATTCACGAAAATCAGTTCGGGAAAATGGCGCCAGGTGTTCATCAAAGAGGGTATCGCAGATTCTCTACCGAGAGCCTCATCTGTAGCCCTCACAACCCCTCTTCTCCTCTTCTCTATCGCCCGACTCCTTTTTTGTCTTTACCCTTTTACCAATATTTAATCATGCCAACCACTCCCGTCTACTCTCCCACTCCCCAGCCCCTTATACCAATATCCTTCCTTTATCACTGCTCTCCTACCCCTTCTTAGCACGAATCTCGGTCTCAGTGTCCCTACTGTCTCTCATGGATACACCTCTCTACCGTCTCCTCTTTTCTCATCTACCAACACTCCTCCTCATATATCATTCTCCCCCTCCCCCTCTTATTTACTCCTTCACCAACGCCTTTTCCTTTCGCTTATTACCTTCTCAACTCTCTCTACGCTCCGCTCTAACCTGCTTCCACACTTCTATCCAATCCTCTATCCACTTATCATTAAGAGTGAAAATAATAATTCGTACATTTAAACTGTTCCAGATGCAGATATGTTGAAGATCTGAATATACAAAAAAAATTACGGTATTTATCCAGTAGCGCCCTTCTCGCACTAGTGAGGGTTTTCAAATTTAAAACGACCGTTCAATGTCGCCTTCGTTACACATCATTGCCGCAAGTCTCCAACGGAACTTGTAGTCTGGCAAATCCTAAATCATAGACAAATCGCAGGAAGTCGTCGATGTTAGTTTGCACACCATATATATATAAATTCCCAAGCACTTCCCGTAAATAATCACGACCACCGCGAGTTTCTTGGCTCAGAGGGTTACTTCGCAATTTATAGCTGAACGATTTGACCGTACCATGTTTCATTGGCGGCGTTACCATTCATCAGATCCATTACGCTTGGTCGCCTCGACAGCGCCACTAACTCTCGGTCATCTCCACGTAAGCCAATCAGATTTTATATGGACTCGTGAGTTTTGCTCATTATCACATCAATGTAAAATGTGTATTGCAAAATTAAAACGTGATAATTAAACCGAAATGGTAGACTGAGTAATCGTTTTTCACACATATTTGTTTCTTAACAATAATGATATTTCCGTTCATTTTTTTCTGATGATAACTTTAATATTTTGTATATTAAGAACTATCTTCGCCGAATAATACAGTCAACATTAAAAATATTGGTTCATGAATAAGATAGCAAAACCCATATTTATCACATTGTACTCAAAAAATAATAGTCATCTTTCTTGCTGTATTTCTCCACTCTTTTCCAATCCCTCTCAACACTTTCCTTTCTCTCCACCGTCACCCGTCATCCTTCTTCTTCCTAGCCCTTATTATACCCGCCGATCATTTTCCAATCCTCCTCTTGCCTTTATCAGCTTCTCTCGCCATATACTTTTCCCCTTCGTAATCATAATTCTCCTTTCCTTTTCTGTGCTCTCATAAAACTCAGGATATTAATATTGACATACCAAAATTATTGAAACAACCCCCACACTCTCATTCTGGCACAAACATAATATCACTGCTTCCCTCTTTCCCTTTCCCTTGCACACTATTCCTTCTTTTTTTACCTCTACTCATCCACTACCATCACCCTTACCACCCGACCCTCCTCAGTCACATGCAAACTCATCTCTCCTCCACCTTCACACATCGTTTTCCTCCCTTTCTCTTTCTCGCAACTCACTAGCTAATTTTGACCTATACCTTTTCAGATTTGCCCTTTGACTCTGGCCTCTTGTACATTTCATTTCGTTTACTTTTTTCATATACATGATTTTTCAAACAATATGTAGGGGAGAGTGGCCCAAAAGTAGTAAGAGTAGTAAGTGAAGGGATTTGAAGATAAAAGGAGCAAGAATGGAAGGGACGCTAATGATCAAGAGGAAATTTTTTGTTTGACAGGGATAGGGGTAAATAAAAAAAGGTTAAGAGGAGTAGTAGAGGGTATAGGTTGTTGAAAAAGGAATGGCATGGGGCTCGAGGATAAAGGGGAGAGTGGAATATACGGAGACGGAAGGTAAAGTTAGGTGAAGGGAGATGAGCAAGAAGGGGTTGTAAGATTAGTGAATGGGTAGGAGGTGTTTAAAATAGCGATGGAGGGAGAGAAATGTAGTGAGAAGAGGGTAAGGCTCTTGATTTCAAGAAAAGTGTATCTTTAACCCGGCGTCATGGGCGTTGGGTCTGTGAGACCCAGCACATTTTATTTTGCTTCAAGTTTGGTTACTATGCGTGCGACGATGCCGTTCTTCTCAGTAGCTGGAGCCAAATATTATTTTTTTATTTTAGTGTAGCCTGGATTGAATTTAGGAATCTTGAAAATAAACCATTTAAAAATTACACATCATATGGGAAATTTTCATTTGTAATATTAATAGAAAACATTAATATTTATATATGCGTTCGGGACAGAAATTTCGACTCCATTACAGATACACGTCTGCTCCGATCGCATACATAAATAACAATGTTTTTTCTATGATTTTTTCAAATTCATAATTCCCATATGATGTGTATGAAGGTTGGGTCTGTGAGACCCAGCACATTTTTCTGTGACACCCGGCACATTTTTCTGACACCCGGCACATTTTATTTCTCTTAAAGTTCAGTTACTATGCGTGCGGCGTTGCCGCTCTTCTGAGTAGCTGGAGCTGCATACTACCTTTTTTATGAATAAAGTACTGGTATAATTCATATCTAATAAGCGGGTCTATATGACCCACCCCGACGTCCGTGTAACACTTTTCCACCACCATGACGCCGGTTAATAGGGAAAGGTGAATAAGAAGAAATGTGTACGAGAATTAGTAACGGGTATGAAGGGTTGAAAGAGTAAAGGGAAGGAAGTAGATCAGAGAGGACTTGAGGCAAATAGGAGGTTGAAAATGGAAGAAGAGGAAGAACGAAAGAGAGGCTATATTTAATCCAGACAAAAAGGGCAAGGACAAAGAGTAAAGAGGTATACAATGAGGTGTAGGGGGTTAAAAGAGGAGAGATCTACAAGGAGTGGAGAGCGGTTCTAAGGATCGAGTGAGAAGAGTATATTAAACTATTTTGTGGAATATTCGGACATTGATATTATTCGTAGAGGAAAGGATAACAATTGGCGTATAAAATTAAAATACAAAGACAATAGTGACTTTTTTTCCCACATGAATAAGTATTTTTGCTATTGGTCGATAACAACAGATACATTGAATAATGAGCATTACGCTTCGGTTGAACTTGGAGACCATCCAAGTGGAGCTTCTTCAGTATTCAATTACTTTTCGAAATCGATGAGCGGCACTGCCAATGATGCGTACGAAACACTCGAGTCAACAATTGATCGTTAGGGCTCCTTGGCCTGTTGTTTCGACAAGCCCTATTCGACTGGCACTTCTAGACTAACGGAATCTGCGAATCTCGAGAGTGAAATTAAAATTCACAACAGCTATTAACCGGATCGACTGCTCTACAGCGAATCACTGCAGAAACACATTTCGTGTTAGTTAGCGAATCCAATTGGTGCCGATAATTGAAGAGACGGCCGTATGCATGCAGTTCGTAATTGCGGCTTCACTACCATACCCTACTTCACTCACTTGTCGAAAACAATATTTTTCTACGAATCCCGAATACAAATATGTTTTGTAGGCCTAGATCAACAATTTTTCTTTTGTTTCCAGAACAAAGGTTGCTTACTGCTACCAAGAATAATTAAAAAGGCTTTTGAGCTAGCTTTTGGAGAATTTTTTATTTTATGAACTGAGTTAGTTTTAATATACATTAGGAACACTGATTATAGATATCAAATTTATTACCAAAAACATAATCGAATTGCTAATATTGTGAAAAATTGCGAAATATAAAGACAGATAGACTACGAATGAGTGTCACGAATAAAGCATAGTTGAAAATTGAAAATACTTGACGTTCTCAAAAACTAAAAGTTCAGGCTTCTCTTTTTATGCTCCACTTTTGTGTTCTAGAACTTAATAAATATTCACGCAGAGGAGCACTTACATATTATATAATCGTTGGTGCTAAAAGGAGGGTTATTTCCGTCCATTGTGTCCAGCTGGAAATTCCAGCAGGTCTCGGAGCAGAGAAGGGTTATTTCAATTGTCGTGGCGCCTAGTCCGCTCTCAGGAATTACAGCTGAAATTACGCCATGCTTACTGTAACATGAAAATTCTGCATTACGGAGAAATCCATTGTTCCCCTAAACCGACGAACGGTTTTTGCAAAAGTGGAGCTTATCGCGCTCGAAGACACTCAAAATACGCATTGCGTTTACTCTTTGTCAGGTTCCTTGCCGTTAACTTCAATGGATTCACTAATAGACCACGGAGAGATCTGGAAGAGAATAAATAGAACACTTGTATTTGTAAAAGTTGAACTTTTCCATTTTGCCTTATTAAAAAGTCACCTCTGTTGTGAAAAAAAAATATATGGGCGCGTTTGGAATTTCATATGTTTAAGATGGAAATGAAAATGGATGTAAATTATGACTAATATGTGCCATTCCATAGGAAAAAGTACCACTTTGTCGGTTGAGAGTTAAAAAGAGAGACATATAGCTGGGTAAATTTTCGACATTTTAGGCCCAGAACGAACCACCTGGATTAAAAAACTCAGCCAACGAGGCAGGTTTCAAGGTGGTATTTGGAAAACTCGCTTCTCGAGATAAACGCATCTAAATTTGACTACGATCCACAAAGTGGTACCTTTTCTTGTGGAATGACACATATACCGATTCTAATATACGTGTACTAATGAGGATTTCAGGTAATATATGGGGCAAAATATGTCAAGTGTTCCCACCTAAAATTATTGTTTTTTTTTAATCAGGTTAAAACTGGGCTGAATTATAGTCCTAGTGACCTATATTAATATTCATCAAACCACTTTTTTAGGTTATTTACTTTTTCACCTTCACGTTAGTGTAACTTCTTTTAGGATAATCTATTGCACAATCATTATAGTATTTTAGAAAGCTCTTTTCAATAACTTTCAGACTATCGTAACAATTTTTTTCATTTTGATTTTTTTTATTGACGAGCAAAATTAAAATAGAATTTTTGAAAAAACGTAACTTTGAAATTTCTTTGTCTGTTTTAAAAAATAGCTGTTTCGCACTCTTAGAAGTCATGTAGAAAAAAAAGTGGAATGGAAATAATTTCTTCGTCAAATTCAGGTTTTTACACTCAAGGAGACTACATGCAACACACCTAGGGCCCGAGAACGAATACTGAAGTGCCTCTAAGCGTACATTTAACGATCTTTGGTTGATTGTTTTTGTGTATGTATATTATATAATTATATCGTGGTACCCTTAACTGTAAAATTCTTAATTTGAGCAAGAAATTATTTCCATCCCACTCTTTCTTCTACATGGCGTTGAAGAGCGGCTTTTTTGTTTAATCCATTTTAATTTTGATTTTCGAAAAAAAACTTTAAATTCAAAATGAAACAAATTTATTATAACAGTCTTAAAGCACATGTGAAGAGCTTTGCAAAGCACTTTAATGAAGGTCCAGTCGGATTATCTTGAAAGATGTTACACTACGGCAAATGTGAAAAAGCACCTGAAAAAGTGAAAACTTTAGGCCCCTGTACACTCACAACCGGTTGATATATCGACCTATGGTTTAGTGAATTAATATAGGTCCACTAGAACGATAATTCAACCAAGTTTCAACCTAATAAAAAAACAATAATTTCAGGTGAGAACACTTGACGTATTCTGCCCCATATGGAAGTTGGAATAAAAATGTAAAATATGAATGTCATTATGGAATACTTTTACAAAAATCGCAGACGGAATACATAGATCTACGAATCAGTCTCAGGACGTACTTATCGAAAGTAACAATGACTCCAGGAGCGCATCCAGGTAAGGGTTTCGTGGGGGTTGCCACCAGAGCTGGTTGGGAACATTGTTCAAAACTTTGTAGAATCTTAACAAAATGCCTCTTTTTTGTGTAGTTAGTTGAGATGAGAGAACGGAAATTTACAGACACTGCAAGAATAACAGTTGTTTAATCTTCATTTTTCTTTTTTTTTCGCCTAAAAAAATACTTCAGATTGCCGCGAGTATATTTGATATTTTCGAAAAATGCAGTACGAGTCTTTTGAGAGCGGTCCCAGAGAAATAATTGCGGAATAGTTTAACTAAAAATGCTCACAATGAACATTATATTAGTTTTCAATTTACTTTTACAATTTGCTTTCATAACTTACGTTTAATATTCCCCAACACACTGTTTGTGTTTAAGACCAAGACTTAGAGTCGGCTGCAATTTCGTTGGCAAAACGCTTCCTATCGGTAATTGGATATTAATCTTGTCGATGCTGGGTAAAGGCAGCGATACTCAGATGGGATTAGTTTGTTATCAGAAGGAACTACCCGTTGCTCGGAATGGCAGAAACAGAGTTGCGTCGGAGAGAAAGTTTGTGTCTTGTGGGAGAAGAAACTAATCTGTTTACTTAAAGTACCAAAGTATCAAGGCACGTACGTGACTATGTTCTCTACTTGCGAGCTTAAGAGAGAATTTACGCGCCTAAGCGTACGCGATCCTGTCTTTTGCATACATGAAACGGAATTAGAAGCTAATGTAACAAGAGGCTCAAACTAACTCGAAATTTCTAAAATCTAAAGCCGTGTTCATTTACCAACTAATTTTCGGAAGTTTCCTCTGTAATTTACCAACATTGTTGTCGCTACGTTTCCAACTTTTAATCAAGTATTTCTTAGCAAATCTGCTCTAAACACTTTATTCCTCATTAAAAACTACGTAGGTTTGGGAATGTGGTAACAGAATTTTGTTCTGAATAATTAGAATCGAAAAAGTTTTTAATTTTGTTTACGGCTCCCTGATGTTTTTTCTTCCCAAGAAGAGTAGGGGAGAGCGGGTCACTGACGTCAGGGCGAATAAGCGGGGCACCCCTCTAAAAACTTGTAAAACAAGTAACAAAAATTCAATTTCTTTTTTATTGGCATCTACTAATTGTATAGTTGTATTAGAAATCAATTAATTTGTTATTTTGTGAAAAATTTTGTCTTCGTCACATTAATTGTCAGGTCTTTCTCTCTCACATACTCTTCAAATCCTTTTATTAACAAGCTCATTCCACGTTCATTCTCTGCCAGAAGCACCACATCGTCCGCGTACGCTAATGAGCATATTCTTTTATTTCCTAGAAATGTACCCCCTTTCCCTTTCTTTGCCATTTTCTCTTCTAGGTCTGCTAACAATATGCTAAACAACAACGGATTCACCTCCTCTCTGATCACCTTATTCCCACCTTCCATTCCTCCCTCCTTCATCTTTCTACCTTCCCCCCTCACCGTGCTATCCACCCATCCTAACAATTTCTTGAAATATACCGTCCATTCATCCATACTTATCTCTTCATTGATTACTTTCCATCCACTCCTTTCTCTATTGATCACCTCCCATTCTCTTCCTTCCTTTATTGCTTTGTCTACCTCCTCCATGTACCTCACCTTCTCCTCCTGTCGTTTTACATCGAGTAATTTCTCGTGCTACCTTTTTCTTTTATTATACTCCCTTCTGCCTATCTCTCCTCTTGTCTAACTCTTTAATGATAACTTCATACGCTCTTTAATCTCTACACATTCCACATCCCACTATCAGTCAGCTGTTCCCCCTTCCTTCTCTCCCGATCCCAAGTTCCCTGGCGTAGTAAACTGCACCTCGCCATCATCATCGGTACTATCTCCGGCATCACACTTCCCCCTCCCTGTTTCCGCAATCTCCGTGAGATCATCAGCACTAGGGTTGTTTTCTACCTGCTGCCGCCCTCTGCTGGACCCCACTGGGCTCCTCATTACAAACATGCTGGCCTAGTGGCTACCTTATCGATCTGCTGTCCTCTATCGTCCCTCTCTCTTTTCCGTCCTCGGCAACTAACCTCCAAATTAGCACTTTCAACTTCCCTCTTAACCCGTTCAACCTTACAAAAAAGCTCCCCCACACTACCACACACACCCTTCACTACACTCACCTCCCTTACCACCTATCACCTCAATCGCACCTCCACGACCGTCGCCAAAACCAAAAAAGGTAGCACTGAAAAAACACGCGTACTTTATCATTCGGTACCGGAAACGGAAGCCACTAAAATATATGTACATATAATTTTCAAAATTGAATTCATATAGTCATTTCACAATGTCACAAGCATTTTGAAATATTACATAATTGCAATAGAGGTATTTTCGAGAAAAAGTAAATTTTTATTGTAAAAATAATACCCCATATTCAGTTACATAACCTTCAAGTAAATAATCAATTTATGTTACTCAATTTAAAAAAAAATCAATTTCAATCTTCATTTCATTTAAAGTTTTTAACAAAATTAATCCACTAATAATTAATTGAACTATTTACAACATAAAAAGCACGAAACTATTATTTTCATAGAAACATTCAAATCATTTTTACTTCATATTTTTTTAAACATGAAATTTAATTACTGAAAATTTGAATTATTAATAACTTTTTACACTAATTTTTGAAAAAATTTAAACACAGTATTCAGATATAATTTTAAAAATGGAATTCAGATACTCATTTAAGCATTAATCTATCATTTTCACTGAAGCATTTTCAAATAATTTTTACATTATACATATGTTTTTGGTTTGAAATGGCATTTGTATACATTTAATTCAATGATAAACTTTAGAACTAATTTAAAAACAGTTAAAATATATATGCACATATCATTTTGGAAATTTAATTAATATATAGTCATTTCACAACGTAACAAACTCTTTTAAAAAATAATTAATCGATCAGTTCAGAAAATAAGAAGCATGGAACCGAAATATAATGCGCGTATCATGATAAAGAAGAACATCTGCGACTGGATTAAAAACGTACAAAAATTCCTGTAATACATATTATTTTACACCATCTGTTGAGAAAGTCAGGCATAACAACCAATGATATAATAACTTTAATAACAACTTACCTTGAAAGTAATACTAAAAATAAGTAAATCGAAATAATTATCGGCGATCGATAAAATGAGAAATATACTTTTTTTCTTCGGTTGATCTTAATTTCAATATAGAGGTCACCCTATGACTTAGAAAGTGATGACTAAGAAAACTTCCTCCATAAAACTACAATGTAGGCTACGAGTTTTCATATGAAGGATACAGAACGCCGCATGTATAAATCAAGGAACCAATTTATCCGAACAAATAGACGATATTGGTAATCGTACCATAACATTATCCCATGAAATATCTGAAATAATGGCTAATCATGCTTCCCTAACACCCACGAAAATGGGGCACGAAAATCGAATCTTAGGTCTTGAGGGAAACCAAGAAAAAATTAACGAGCGAATCAATCGAAACGAAAATGTAACTACCTATAAACCGCACTGGTTAAAAAACTTACCACTCCCTAAATTTTTCTGAAAATAAAATAAACGTCCGATGGGATATTTACGTGAGTTTGAACGATACATAAATGTGACAGATTTTGAATCCGACTTTCAACATCTAATGTATGCCAGTAAAATGGAAATGGCTAAAGAATGGTGGAGCTTAGTAGAAGAAGAAGGGAAATATTTTTAATCATTCAAAAAAAAGTTCATCAAACGCTTCTGGGACGAAAATATTCGCAAAAAAATAGCAAGTTTTTCGGAATACGGATTCCACGACAATCGAGGAAATTCGACAATGGCTGAACACGCGATGAAAATGATCTCAAATGCGAAAGATTTAATCCCCCCACCTCCTGAATGGGATGTAGTTTAGCAACTCTCTAGACATTACATCAAAGAGGTGAAAAATGCCATTCTTATAAGAAAAGTAAAAAATAATTCCGATCTTTTAGATGCACTCGAAACTTTCAATCGAACAGGCGGTTTAAACCGTAACGATTATTATGCGAGATGTACCGGTCGATTAAGCAATTCAATGAAACCATGGATTGATAATGAAAATCCAAGACACTCAAGACCGAAAGGCGAAGGCTACGGTGCACTGGATAGTCGGAATAGCCCCACGAGCTGTAGAAAACCGAAAAGTTTCAACTGGTACCGGGCTGGAAACTCAGACCAGAGCCAACCAGAATACCGAGTAGGAAGTCGCAACAGCCGATAGAAAAGCATGCCGGAACCCACAGGTCTAGGATCTCATAGATCGGCTGGAGGGGTCACTGCACGCAGCCTTGCTACCCACCGAAACACACACAAATACTATCGATCATGAGTGGAAAACTAAGAAAGATTTCTCAGATAAATTGTCGCGTGGAAACCTGCAAAAGGGTATTTATTGCCGTAATGAGAATAACCAGAATACTACCGTGTCTGAAGGTGACCAACAATCCCAAAAAATGAAAACGAATCAGAGGCGGAAATTTAATTTTTAAATGACCATAATTATAATGACACACCTTCAGGAAACGAATCAGCCCCGTGTTATCTATGAACGTAACCGTGAAAACTGACATGGGGTGATACACGAAACAAAACACCGAAGTTATTAACCTCCCCGAAGAACCGTTTAAAGAAGATCAAAATCCGGAACTTAAAGAGAAAATAAAATGCTCAACAATTAATAATACCGTCAGCAAAATAAAAACAGAATACTTAATCGACACTTTAAGTTCAAGTAACCAGGAAAAACACTGACCATTAAACCACAAATTGAATCTGAAAAAGAACATGACAAAAGTGATATTTGTAAACTAGATAAAAGCATGTATTCTCTTCAAGAAAAAGAAAATTCCGTTGAATTCACAAGCGATATTAAAACACCTGATTCACTTCAAAAACCATTATTTTCACCCGGATGAGGATATTACTCTATGTGTTGGCAGATACACAAAACCAACTACCGAATATAAGACTAGGTTTTTTTTAAACCTAATTTCCCTTTGCCGCGATATCTGTGCTCATCGACCAGTTCAGCCAAACTTCTATGAGCATAAATTAAAATTAATTCACGAAAAGTCATACCCTCGCCGCAGCGAATCCGTTTCAAAATTAGGTCAGAAATGGTCATGCTGAGAACAACTATGAAAGAAATATGACAAGTCCAATTTAACCGAACTCATCCAATTCTAGTGGCTCACAGAGAAGAAGTGGCAAAGGATATTGCTTGCAAGGTGCAATACGTCCTCAGGAAAATAATCGCCTGCAATGAAAGACGTGCACTGGAAAAAAAGGATTACTTGTACCAAGCGAATTTTACTCGGCTGAAGTAAGTGAAAGTCCTGATTATTTTCAAAAAAATATTTATTTGAGGCAAAGAAATACATGCACTTTAAATGAAAAAGAGCATTTCTTTCAGCCAGACAAATTTTAATAGGATTAAGTTACATTGTTTGATTCAAAAATACGCCCTACTGGTCGGAGGGAAATATTTCTTTGAAATGAAGAAATATTAAGTGAAGACAGAATGTACATTTTAAACCAAATGACTGACTCATTGTTCCAAATGAATGTGCCATGAATGAGAATGAATATTTCTTTGACATGAGGAAATGTGAATTGATGGAAAGAAATATATTTTAAAGTCAAGCAAATATTTCACAGGCTCAAAAAACTATTTCCTTACATCACATTTTGTAATATTTCAAGCAAAAAAATATTCCACTGATTCAAAAAAATATTTCTTCGTCCTAAACCATGCGCGAGAGCAACAAAGTAGTTCGTACTTCAACTGTAATACATGTTTTCCTAAATGAACAAATGGATTCTTTCAGCCTAAATTATAATTTGAATTGTTATTATTATTAATATTTAATTTAAACGATTCACATGATTTAAAATCTCGACGAACCTGAAACAGAAAAATTAGACGAAAAATCCACCTCTAGTAGGAATCGAACTTGGGTCCGTCGAGTGCAAAGTCCACAGCGATGACCACGACGCTGTCGGAACATGAAAATTCTAAGGTGGAAAGCCGTATTCAACCCTTATCATAAATGCCAAAGAAATATTTCTTCAATTTAAAAACATGGCTATAGAATTTAACAACAAATTTCTCTAATCTAAAGAAGTATTCAATTGAAACAAATTACGCCAAATTATTAAATGTTTTATTCAAAAAAAGGATTACTTCGTTGAAGTGAATGTTTATTTGTTATGAATAACTTAATTCTAGTAAGCAAATTAAATATTTCCTTCAACTGAAGAAATAAATATTTATATAAACACAATATCTTGTTTATATACATAAATGTTTCATTGGTATGAATGCATGAACTCTTTGTAACATATAAATATGCAGTTTCTTGGTTACAAAAGTTCTTTCTTTCAGTGTGACAACCTCGACTACGGTTAAACTATGGCATGAAAAATAACAGCGCTTAAATGTAATAACTAATCACAAAAACAAACACAATTTGTAAAATAGATTCGAACGCACGTGAGAATCAAAAAAAATTTTCTTTTTTCTCTGTTTAAAATGAAAAACTCTAAAAAAATAACGGATTCGTACATAAAAGAACCACAACAAACTGACTTCCGTCCAGATATAGATCAAAGGCGCGATAATTACCTTCCACGTCTCTTATATTACCATTGAAATTAAAACTTCACCTTGCTCGCTTTCCAAATAGCTAGCGGGCGGGGGGCAGGGGTAACGCTAAATTATCTTATTTCTTGGGACTAGCAACTTCAAAAGCTACCCAGTCTAAGTCCCATTTAAGAAAGGGGGCAGATAAGGAGTTCCACCTTTGAGGAACGTAACATATCGCGAATCGATAAGGAAGCTATAGAGTTTACCGACATAGTAAGTAGTATGCTTTAACCGTCTTGGCACTGACACCAGCAGGGGAGCGCACAGGTAGCACAGGTAACACCGGAGTGAGCTACTTACCTGGCTACTAGAGGGGTGAGCTGTTAAATAGCCGCTCCCGACAAGAAAGCTCGTGGCTTAAAGTTACTCCATGGTTCACCTCCAGCCCCTTGACCTGTTCGTTGGGGGCCAATTGTACCGCCCGAGTTGAGTCCTCGCAGTACAGTCTTCCTCAAGATACACTGCTACAGCGAACCCTGGATACGAACCATAGAGCATGCAGTGGCAGGTGCAATTAGAAAGAGAGTCATTAGAAAGAGAAAGAAGAGACAGTGCAGGGCAAAGTAGTATTAAAACTTAAACACTTTTAAATTCAGACTTAAAGCTTTTAATAGATTCACTTACGCTTTGATTTCTGAAAAACAGTGAAGAGTATAAGAAACCGAAAATCATGAATCAGAAGAATAAATTAATCTTTCAAAAATTGAAACATACTTTTCCATGCAAATGTTCTTTTTGTTACCTGAAAAATTTATAAAAAATCAAAGTACGAATTTCCTTTAAATTTACAGATAATTTACGTTAACATTATTCGTTTTCATCTGATTGAAGGAAAATGCACCAATGATATCAACGCGATGCCAACTTGACACGTGCCAAGTGTTTTTCCGCCTTCTTTTTTGCAAAGGTTTAAACATACTTTTCCATGTAAATGTTCTTTTTGATAACTGAAAAATTTGCACAAAAAAAAAACAAAGTACAAATTTCCTTTTAATTTACAGTTAATTTACGTTAATATTCTTCGTCTTCAACGAATGATCCAACTGTGCGTGGAACCAGGCACACATATAATTACAGATTTTTGGCGTGGTTAAACCAACGTAAGTGATTGGAGATATAAACACTCTACAGTGAAACATTCTAACAATTTCGTGAATCCGAATGATAGAGATGTTCACACTCAAAATATTGAGTCTCACTGGTCAAAAATAAAAAGGGATCTACGCAGGCGCCTCTGTAAAATGTCAGTAAGCAGGACTGAACATTATTTAGTGGAGTATGTTTAGAGAAATGTCTACACTTCCAACGACGAACTGTTTTTGAGTCTTCTGGAAGCCATGAAGTACTTCTATCCTCAATAAGGCAAGACGTTTTACTGGAGATAATATGCACTTTTCAGGAAAAAAATTTTTTCATTTTAAATCGGCCCTTTTCAAAGTCAACACATTTTTTAACGAAGGATTAATTTTTCGTTCTTATTCATGTTTGTTTTTTCAGGAATCATAGCGTAGGTCTGAATTTAAAATTGAACCAATTTTAATATTACTAATTCTGCACTGTCTCTCCTTTCTCTTTCTTATACTCAGGGCCGGCGCTATATGTTTGGCCGCCCGTGTGCAAAGAAATAATTTCCGCCCCACCCCCTTTCTTAAAAAAAAGAGAAAAAAGGACATTTTCTACATACGTATACTCATTTCATGCAGAGGTTACATGAACGTTGGGTCAATATGCACCTCAAATATGCTCATAAAACGCCTCAATATTTAAGAGATCAGGTATACTTTTTGTACAAAAACGGATATGAAGCTCTTTATCGGCAAGAAGAAGAGCAACATCCTGCAGCGAACATTTAACCCGTTCCAGCAAGACTACCTTTACAGATAGCCGATAATATCAACGTGAGAAGCAGGAGATCTATCCATCAAAAAGTCTTTCTCAGGATGGACAAATTATCTGAAGCTAATGATGCTCTCCCCGATTTGCTCAATGAAACGTCACGTGCCGCAAAAAATCCGCCTAGCTGAGCAGAGATTCAAGTCTTTTGGAAGAAAGTGTATGGAGATACTTATTAGCTATATGAGGACGCTTCAGATATATCACTCTTTCGTAGCTTTTGCCAAAGGTAAGGGTTGCAGGCTCTAGAGGTAGCTGCCGGCGCCTAAAACTTTTCTCATACATTATTAATATTATTTACATCAGAGAAGTTTTAGGCTCCGGAAGCTACGATCATGGTTCCTTAAAGCCACCAATCCCGACGCAACTGCAACGTATACGTCATCCACTTCTGCTCCTTTTGTCCTAGAAGGTAAGCAAGAGCGGGAAATTTACGCGAGAAAACATCGTTCAACATAATTTGTTGAAAGTGAAATTACCTGACTTTTCTAAAAGTTGATCAATATACATGTATATGAAATTTAATATACAGCGTCTTAATTAATATTTCATAGGCCGAGTTTTTAGATTTAATATACAAATGTATAATAAATCTATATCAAAATTGCAAACATTTTTAACAGTGCAGATGCTTCATTTTACAGCGTGAATAATAAACTTCATAATATTCATTTTTTTCTTACAAAATTAGGTGCAATGAGGGGGCCTCCAATTCGACCAACAGCGCCTGCACGAATCGATCGAGCCATACCTAAAAATTTTCCTAAAAATACGTATGTTTTTGTACAAAACACAGATGGCGAAGTTTTCGCTGCACATCTGACAGAGAGAGGTAACCGCCTACTTCCCGCCTGGGTTAGGGTTAGAAATTACATAATAGAAGGAGGAGAAGATCTTCTTGTAGAAATGCCTAATGGCGGCGATTTATTGGCAGATACGAGTGTAAACGACCTCGGCTTTACTATTGATGTTAATGATGAAATGCCTTTGCAACCTCGCTGTTTTATATTATATCGCAAGACCTTAGTTTTACTCGCTACTCTCGTGCCATACGAGAGATACGAAGAAGATAGGCCTAAGGTTCCGCGCGTTATGGTACGAATGCCAAAAACATTTGTTCGTTATACAGGAGAGTTCCAGCGTTCATACGATCAAGCTCCTCAATGGCTTAGAATAGAGTAGAAAAATTGGATATTAAGAACTTCATACTAAACACTTTGATTTTCTTCTTCAAAATGTAATAAAAGGCAATATCCGTTTTTTTTTGTCACTGTAAGTCTACTAGCATATCCTTATATCTAGTTACAGAAAAATATTAATATGAAAATTATGTAACATTATCGAATAAAGACCTGACTGTCTGGAAAAAAGTCTCACCTCATTTTATTTATTTCATTCGAGATCACCATGTTATCAGCTTACGACGCACCCTTGAAAAATGAGCGTTAGATACCCCTTTAACGATTGGTGTCAGCTGCTGACATATTATTAGTTCCAAACAACCCAACACTGACAGATTAATAGTTTCACAAATGGTCACTAAATAATGCACAATGTATTCTCTAATCGTCTATTGGAAAAAATAATGGCACCAGATTGCACTCTAGCTCGGACCGAACCACATTTAAAATTTCGCGCCATAAGAGATCACCAATTACAGCCAAACATATGGCTGTCACGTCAGTCGTAAATTTTATCACGGCCAAAAATATTATAAACGTCAAGATTCACTTTGCAGATGGCCCTAAAGTCTCATTGAATGCTGATTTCGAATTAAATATCATACTCAAAGTCTCTTTTGAAAAAACTGCACATTATTCTTAGCGCACGGTATTACACCAAGAGGAAATGGTAACATACCAGCAGTTAATTCTGCACAAAAACGAATCTTTTCTTCTAAAATATAAGTGCATTACAAAATTGTTCATAAATTTTTTGTGAACAATTAACAATTTTTAATGTTTAAGAACGGAGTTCTATCCACCCTCAACTAAAATAATATTTGAATGTTGATGGTGAAATTGGCTGTAGGTATCAGGATCACAAATTTGACTTGAACCAAACGAAAATCCTTGAAAAAGCCACAAATTACAAAAAAAGAATGTTACTTGAAATGACTCACATAGCAAGTAATCCGGAATCAGTAAACCATCGTAGTGACACTGAAAATAATATAATAATAAAAATTTTCCTGTATAAAACCAATAATTTTTTTAAAGTTTTTTCAATACAATTCACTCTTAACACACGCACACAGCCACATTGCATCTCTCTACTCGCAAATCAGTCCTTCGGCCCTTTAAAAGGTCATCTTACATTTTACGATACTCTCTGACAAGTCACGTGTACCGATTCCAGATTGCCTTCAAATTTCTTCTCTCAAGTCACCATGACTCCTTTTTAAGAAAATGCGTGAAACAATCCCACCACTCTTTTCCTCTAATTTCTCTCTCAGAACTAGATACACCGTCCTAAACTTGCATACTTCAGTCAGTTTTGCCTATCTCTGAGGGCATGGCGGTTTCTAGAAAACGTAAACGCAAGAAATTTTTTTTTAAAGTGTTCAGTGATCTAATTAGTATTATTAGAAGTGCTGAATGATCTCATTGATTATTTTCAACCTACTTCTTATGAATTTGTAAGGCTAGTTTCTCCTCCGATTGATGAGACGCACAAATTTTGATAACTCTTCTAAATTTATTTATATTTGTAATACTTTTATGATTTATCCATGTCCAAATAACTTTACGTTTTGTCATAACAAAAATTCTTGTCTTCATTTAAATCTCTGTAACAATTAATTTTTTGATAAACGCAATTAATTTGTTTGTCTTCATTTACCGAAACGTCTGACTCAATAATAAATTGATTTCAATTTTTTGTGACCCTAAAGCCAATTTCACCATCAACATCCAAATATTGAATTAACAATTTGTCTTTGAACGCACATATTCGCATGAAAAAGCTAGGAGCAACATGATGGTGTTGGATTCCCTTTGAGAACCGAAAGGAGTTTGTTGAAGAATGGCAACATTGTGCATTATTTATAATTTTTTGTTTAAAGGCTTGAACTAAATTTTTCCACAGATACTGAAATGTGCGAATCTATCTGACTGCACACATGGAATTATTTTTATGCTTGTGTCAATGTCACTATATGAGGCAAAAAATTAAAGATCTGGATTCTAATTGGTATTACTTTTTTCTTACATAATAATAATAATTATCATAAATATAAGTGAATATATATTTATGAATATTAGTTGCGATAATCTTTGCAGATTGGCAATTAACAGTTTGAAAATTAAATTCCATGTCAAGTAATATGAAAAATTTCGGCTATTGTTCGTAATTCGTATGAAAATTCTAGTATCCATTCTCTTAGGTGCTGAAGGAAAAACCTTAAAATTATATTTGAAAAATTGAAGAAACTTAGGAGATATTCAAAATTCAATTTTGGTAAAAATTTTCCGATTGAAAATCGATGTTTTATAAAACACAGCTCGCGATTATTCGGCCGTTTGTTAATAGAAATGCTTGACATTTGTATGGTTTATTCTCAATACATAAGCGATGACTATAAGCAACAAACTTTGTTTTAAAAAGCAATATGTTTGCTTTTGTTCGAAAGCAAATTAATTCCGAACGAAAATCACGTTTCGCCAACTTCGACCATTGGGTTGGTGATCGAAAAAAATATTATCTGAAATAACTTATCGCGAGAAAGTCGTTCACTAGACTTTGAGAAAGTTTTCCTGAAAATTTGAAGAAAATCGATCAAAAATTATGGAAATGACAGTGAGTTGAAGTCAACACAGGCTGCCGCAAGTTCTGATAACCATGCACTGCTGATCGTAATAAATTGAGGCTCCGGAAGCAGAAAGGACATATAAAATTATTTTTCTGAGGATGGGGTCAACTTCGCACGTAGCAACTTTGCACGTGCCCAACTGTGCACGTCGATGCCCAGACGGACAACTGTGCATGTCGTTTGTCAGGCGGAAAACTGTGCACGTGCCAACTGAGCACGTGCTACTTGTGCACGTGCACATACGTCACTTGGATAACTATGCAGGTGCACAGTTGTCGAAGTGACAACTGTGCACATTGAAATTTAGACGCGCACAGCTGTCCAAGTACCATCTGTACACGTGTACAGTTGCCCAAGTACCATCTGTGCACGTGGACAGTTGTCCAAGTACCATCTGTGCACGTGCACAGTCGTTTAAGTGACAACTCTGCACGTTGAAATTCAGACATGCACATATGTCACTTGCACAACTGTGCTCATGCACAGATGGTACTTGAATAACTGTGCATGTCGAAATTTCAACGTGCACAGATGGGCTCCTGTGGAATTGGCCGTGCACATATGTCACTCCTAACTGTGCACCTGCACAGATGTCACTTCCCTAACTGTGCACTTGGACAGATGTAACTTGTCCAACTTTACACGTGCACAGATGTAACTTGTCCAACTGTGCACGTGCACAGATATTACTGGTAAAACTGTGCAAGTGCACAGATGGAACTTGTCCGACTGTACATGTGCACAGATGGAACTTGCCCAGATGTACACGTGCACAGATGGAACTAGCCTAACTGTGCACGTGCACATATGTCACCTGCCCAACTGTACACGTTTATGTCCGCACGTAAGGCTTCATACGAGGGTTGCCCTCCATATCTGCGTATAATAAATTTAAAACAGTTGCAATTATTAAAACCTAGTGAAACGGAGCCTTATAACATTTTCAAAGTTAGTTTAAAAATATTTTAAATATTATTTTTATGAAATTATTCATTCCAAATTATTAAAGATATATGAAAATCTCTTTTTTTTCCGACCCCCCTTGCGAACGCGCCATTGCATGCACGTAAAGCAGACGTAATGTGGCCGCTTCCAGCCCAGTGACGTTCGCACATGTGCAATCCTCCGCCGGGCCGACACGAAACTTTACGTCCGCTACATGAAAATTTACGCCTTCTATATAAAACTTTACGCCCGCTACACATACATATACAGTATAGTATGTATCATGGGCGTACGGCTATTTTGACTCGACAAAATAGCTTTCTTCACGTCCTCGATACGCAATGTGCTATTTTGAATTTAGTTTTAAATAATTTTATCTTATAAAGCTTCTTGGAGTCTCCCAGTGGGTATGGAGTCATCTGATGTCTTTAGGATGTCCTAACGACGACTAACAACCGTACCTACTTGGTAGGTATTTATTTTTTTGAACTTAATTATCTGCCCTTGATTTCACAAAATTGTTTATTCATTTTATGTATTTTCTTCTGATATAACAAAAATTCAAGTTGCAAAATTTTTTTTTCAAATACTTTGATCAAAGTTACACAGTTATTAATGTGATGATGTATAAAGATGGGTTATACATTTGCCTTTGTCATTGGTAAGTGAAATATCAAGGTTTATTTGTCTGGGTGGTTCACATTTTTACATTCTCATTCATGAGAGTGTAATGTAATCGTTCAAATTTGCGATCTCTGGTTTTTAACAGATCTTTACGTTTTGGCACTCACAGATTCCGAAAATCATAAAATTTTGTTGGTGTCTGTCTGTCTGTATGTCTGTATGTATGGTTACCTGAATGTTGTAGCCACGCTAACTTTTGACGGATTTGTCGAATCGAGTCAGCTTTGATAAACTTCTTAAGGGTCCCAAAATAAAGGTCAAGTTCGTTAACCAGATATTTCCGACAGCAGCGGGCATATTTTTTTCTTACTGGAATTACAGAAACTCAGGCCTGTGTTACAAGGAGCGGCTGACTACTAACTGCTACCAACTGACTTTCGACCTTGCGCTTTCGCGCAAAACATACGTCAGGCCTGCCCGAAGAGGGAAAATTGTCTCGAAACTGTTCAATTGCCACATAGGATTTTTCCGTCTCCACTGCCCTCTACTTATTGAACTTCATGAGAGCGACCACCACCCAAAGCCTCTTGAGCTAAGCAGAGGGAAGTCATGGAGAACTCAAAGATGTGGCCTTTGAGTCGATTTCCCTCGACATGCATCGTTGAAACGTATACAAGAGGAATAACTCGTTATTTTCCTTTCTAAATGGAATAGTGTGTTGAACGATATTTTAGGTTAGTCAAAGTAGGTCGCTACAATTTTTCAGGCGCTGGCGCCATCTGGTGGATCATCCTTCACTTTAGTATCAGGCTTCCTGTTCACCCCGTAAGAAGGCTTGCATTCTAAGGTATTTAAAGTTTCACTCCCTGAGAATGCCGTTTTTGTCCTTCGTCTTAGAATCACCGATTAGAAAGTGAAAATAATTAAATTCCAATTCCTTTCAAGGCCGATCGGAGACATCAAACGTAACCCCACATTAATTAAGAATACAATTTACGCTTAACGCATTAGAAGGCGCTGCAAAGGCAAGAAAATTGTAGTCCATTGGGATTGTCTATAATACAGATATATGTGTAGAAATCAATTATCTGAGCAAGGAGTGGAAGTAAAATGGCGCTTGATTGTACCGCATGATTGTACTCTTTTGTTTCACTTTTCTTTCACTCCACATTCACTTCTTCCTTCTTGCAGTCACTTTACGTGCCGTTCCTCGCGTTACAATAAAGTGTTATTTTACTGCCGCTCCGCGTGCAGGAATAGAGTGCTTACTCTGCCCATTTCAGATAGGTGATTTTTACGTCATTATTATTTGAAAAACAGAACATAAAAATAACGAAATGTGCGAATTTGAATGGTATTAAAATTATTCTGCTTCAAGTTTGATTTGGGGTATCCAAAAGTAGTCAGAAAAATATTGTCGCTGCTGGGTACAGAAAGCAATTCAATTTGGAGATAAATTCTACTGCTGTGGGATTTCAAAATGATAGGACAAAAACGGTGTCTAAACAAATTCAATCATTGCCACGTTACCGTTGAACATAGGATTGGCAGGAACTTTTTAAATACAGTCGAACCTGACTTTCAGACCCCAGGATTGGAGTCTTCCGAGAATTGACGCCGCGCCGCGGATATGGGTGAGAGGAGCTGTGGAGGGATTGCGATGCTCACTCAGACGTGACAAAATGAGAACGTTGCGCCAGGACACTCGAAGCGGCAAGCTCACACGTTTGCATAACGAATAAGTACGATGGCGAGCTCACATCGACCGGCAGTGGGGCCCCGATGCCTTAAGTCGATGAGACCGATCGAATAAGCCTGCAGGGTACCTCTTTGACCTTGATAACAACGCCATCTGACACACGAATATTTATCGCGACGTAGTGTCTTGGAGTTATTGGAGCAATGTTAATGAAAAAGAGTACTGAATACCAATTCATTTCAATCAAAAATGTTGTACTACCGGTTAAAATTAATTATGTACCATAAGATTTCTTGTTAATACTTAATTGAAACACAAATTTCTTCTGAACAGTTCCAAATCGGTGGCGCTGTCGTAGCTACCCAGTGAGCGTATTCGACAAACAAAACAAAAAAGAAGTATTGGGTAGACAGAGAGAGTATGATCATTTCGAAACGAAAATTATGACTTGTCATTGGAACACAATCGGATCTTCTCTGTCTACCTCATACAATAGAAAAAACCATCGTTTGGAATTCGATCGCACCTTTTTGTAACCTCAAACTGTCAAGTGTTGACGTGACAATTATGAAAACTGTATTTTTCGTAGACACTTAATATAATATTTATCAAAGTAAGTGATTTTCTGTTAAATAACTTCTTCGTATATCTGGTTATGAAATAGCAAATTGCGTCATGCATTATGCGCTACACAACAGTATGTTCTGCTGGATGCTGCTGTCTTCGAATGGTTTAATCAAGCGAAAGACAGAGTATCTGGTCCGATTATTCAAGAGAAAGCTCTCATTTTAAAGGAGGTGCCCAACGGTGTGTAACAGCAAACTTTCTTCCTCATTTCCATTAAATATTTAGTTCACCCTTGTCTCTGAAGTTACTAGAGGGAATTATACAAAATGTGATGGTTTTCCAGTATTGGTGGCCAGTCTGCGACGAATTTAATACGATGATCCGGCAAAAGTCTCGTGTACCCTGAGAACACGGAGCGACCCAAGGACGACCGCCTTCTTCATTTTCCCCGCAAGTGTCTCAGCATTTTCTTCACACGCAGGGATGCTTTTCAGGCTATTAACCAGTGAAACCTTGGCACCTCCAAGATCGCCGATGATCAGGACGATTAGCTTTACAGAATATTCCGGATATAACCGTCGCAACTCCCTTATAAAGTCTTTATACCTCTCTTTCTTTTCATTCTCCTTGGCTATGATGTTTTTGTCAGCTGGTGCCGAAAATTCGATAACGATCGTGAACAATTACCAAGTAATCGTATAACTGGTTCAAAGCGGCCATCGGGTTGGATTTCCAAACCAACAAAAAGTTGTTTTGAAGAATAATTGTTTAATTCGTAAGTCGTGGACAGAATAAGATGATGCGGACGTGAATTTTTCACTTTTTTAACAACTTCACTTTCAAAAGATTTTTTCTCGTCCACTACTTTTCGCTTTTTTACAACATTTTTTTGTTGTAAAATGATTTTTAAAGAAGATTCACTAGAATCTTGATCATCGGTGCCACTCATTCTTAACACTTGATTTTGAGACTCAGACCTTGTATAGTTTAGAAACAAGGTGTATGATACAACTGCTACATATATGAGCTTACCTCGAGTTCTTATAGATAAGACGTCCTCTCCTCGCGCTCTCTTTACAGCATAGAAACCAGATTGGTGGAGGGGATTGGGAACGTACTTCACGAATGTGGATCTAATATTTTTTTCTTGAGAAAGTACCAACAAATTTTTTCTAACATTTTAAAATCTTATTTTTATTTATTTTTGAAACAATTTTTATTGTTTAATTGGATATTTTTTACACTAGAGTATATCCTCTATCAAATTTTACTTTCGACTCATACACCTATATCTCAGTTTTGTAATAGGTGGGCGAGGAAGAGAGAAAGAGCAGCTGCATAGGTACAATAGAAAACCTAAGTCTTTAAATGGAAGGACCTTATCTCCAAAATTTTCAGTTGTTTTCAAACCTTCAGAATGGACGCACTAACCATCGTTCTCGCGATTTTCAGTAAAGCATTTTTAATGCTTGATTTTCCGAACGTTTCTATTAAAAATATAAGTTTTTATGTGCGCGTGTTAGCGGGATTTTGGGGCATTAATCGCCTCAGATCGATCCCGATAAGGGATGAGAATAGACGGGAAGAAGTTCAAAGAACATTAGACTTTTTGGCACGTGACACGAATAATTCGAATAATAGTGACAGTGATGATAATGATGATGATGATGATGATGGTTGGGACCAAGTGTTGGCCGATATTAATATCACTGAGGCTCCTGCAAATATATTGAGAAGGATGTGTGACACGGTTAATACACTGGCTTATGTTATAGCCGAAGGTGTTAGCCAAAATTTCTTTTCACACAAGGAATATGTTGAATTCAATAAATCACAAGTGTTGGGATTTTGGAGTCCAATAAAATTGCAAAAAATGACTCAGGTGTGTGGTTGTGAAGTGACATCTCTCAACGCATTAATTCGAGAGATGGGATTGCACCACATGGCGAATCTTTTAAACGATGGCTGAGAGAATGCTCTAGCTGACTTCGACGTACCACCACGTGAGCACATTGAAAAAAACAACTTATTTCAATTATTCACTGTTTTTTTTATTTAATAACACCACATTCTAAAATTAAAATTGTATCCAAATTTGAGTCTTAAAAGAATCTTAACCCAAAATATTTTTATTTTTTCAAATTTATGAAGAAATTTTTTTTGTGAAATAAATTTTGAAAACATTTTTTTTTAATTTTGAAAAAAAAATGTTGAACAAATTTTTTGAAAAAAATTTTTGAAGCAAACATTTTGAAAAAACAATTGAAAAAATCGCTCGAATCAAATTTTGAAATGGAAATTGTTGGGAAAAAAAAATTTGAAAAAAAACTTTTTGAAACAAAAAATTTTGAAAAAAAGTTTCAAAACATAAATTTTCAAAAAAAAATTTGAAAAATTGTTTGGAAAAAAAATTTGAGAAAATTGTTCGAACAAAATTTTGAAAAAAAAATTTTTGAAACAAAATTTAAAAAATGTTGTGAAATTATGAAACCATTTCTGTGTCAAATGTTGAAGCTTATACTATTTTGTACGATGAAGGGCGGCCGATCCTAAAAAAAATAAATATCTTAATCCTAAATATCTTGAAATATTTAAAATAAAAAAGATGATAACCACAATTGCAACGGTTAAAAATAGTATATTGTGTATCAAGGGCGTAAAGAATGCAAAATAGCTTTACGCCCTTGATACACACCATACTTTTTGTCCCCCTCCTTGAAAACAAGCATGTGAATCAGATAGAGGATGTTTGATGTACTTGACAATTTTAGATTACAGGTGAAATGAAGAAATAGCGTACTTTGCAGAAGGGAGACTGTAGGGTATAGCAATACAATTTTTTCAAATAAAAATATCAATTCATCCATTTTCTCACTTCGGGGTGCAGTGTATGTGTAGCGGGCGTAAAGTTTTATGTCGCGGGAGTAAAGTTTCATGTAGCGGGCGTAAAGTTTTATGTTGGCCCGGCGGCGGAGTGCGCATGTGCGAGCTTCACTGGGCTGGAAGCGGCCACATAACGCCTGCTTCACGTGCATGCAATGGCGCGTTTTCAAGGGGGGTCGGACAAAAAAATGATTTTTCCATGCATTTTACATGGGAAACTTCCGAGTCAAAACCGGCACCTGTTAAAATCGAAAACAAAACAAAAAAATTGGAGAATTTCTTTTTTCGGATTTGGAATGAAATGGGGGAATGAACTAGGGGACGAAATATATGTTTTTTTCTAGAGGAAACTGGGCGATACGTATTTTTCCGATTTGCGACAAAAACAATTTTCTACGAAGTTATGCGTATTTAAATTTTGTCTTGTTTTTTACAAACAACGCCAGATACGAAAAAATATTAAGATAAATGTTGGCGAGTTTTAAAAGTTATATAATAAATACCTTTAGCTTTTTGCGGTATCTTGAATCGTTTATGGGAAAAATTCAAAAATTATATTTTTACCAAAAAAATTCGTACGGCTAAACGAAAAAAATCAGAAAGATTTTCTAGAACCCCACCTTCTTCATTTCTTCCTATATTTTTTAAAGTTTCTGCTTAAAAGAGGAAGATATCCTACTAGCATTATGCGGGCCAAACCATTTTTGAGGCCAGTAGAATTTATTTTCATAAAATATAATTTATTCATTTTTCTCGTAAACGCTGCAAGATATTGCTAAAGGCAAAAGGTATTTTTCGCAGGACTTTTTTAGACATGCAAACTTTCATCTCAATGTTTTTTGTTTCTGTCGTTCTTTACGAGAAACATTAGAAAATTCGAGTTTATGAAAAAAAATCCTCTGGGCCACAAAAGTTATTTAGCCCTCATAAAACTTACAAGATGAAAGTACAAATTCAACAAAAAATTGGTAACAAATATGGGTTATAGAGGTTTAAAGAAACATTTTTTAAACAAAGCATGAAATTCAAACATGCAGAACTTCGTAAAATTGTTTGTTCGCAAATCAGGAAAATAAATATCGCCTAATTTCCTCTAAAAACAACATATTTTCTTTCTGAGAACTTCTGCGATATCAAGTGTAGAAACTATCTGATTTTAAATGGATTCGATCATATATTTTTAGTTCAAATTTGTCCAGATGAGAGATGCCGCAAATGTGACATGCTGCAAATGTGATATGCCAAAACGTGACTTTCCACTTGTCACTTGACCTGACCCCGCTTCTCTGACAATTGCTGTTTCGTCAATATAATAATTTATATGCGCATATATGTGTTAATAAATTTAATTTTAAAAGAATAAAGATAATTTTCCCAAAAGCTTTTTTCAAGTAATTAATGAATTAATAATATTTGTGTATCTATCATATTGAAGAAACGTAAATTTTTACAGAAGCACCTGAATTATTATTTCATTAATTATTTCCGAAAAACGGTTGAACTTTAAATATTAAATTGATATACAGCAACGCATTATATCTATTTAGATTGAAAAAGTGCTTGTTTAAAATTATCTGGAATTGTTTTCTAAACATTCTTCACAACAACAACAAAAATATTTAAAAAATGTGAAAAATTTTATAATATTAAAATTTATTTTTTTCGAAAATTATTGATTGCAGAGAAAAATTAGAAATACGAAATAGTTCTGACTTTGCAAGGTCTTTTAGTCTGTTATACAAGTGCATTATAAAAATCCACACCATTCTTCATAATTTAGAAAAACTAAAACAAAATTTTGATTTTCATCGTGAAAACTATTGTCCCTCTTAAACTATTAACTACATAAACACATTTTTCACCGAAGAAATGTGTAATTTATTAATATCTATATTTTTGGTGCACAACATTTTTCTCTGAAATTCATACTTTTGAATCTATAATTCGTTTTGTGACAAAATCATGAAAAATCAGCGTGATTTTAATTTTTGGTCGATTTTTTCGAAAAATACTGATTGTTCCAAACATATTTTATTTGAAAACTTTGTATTCTTATGAAAGATACAATTTCTTTGTAGATTATATCTATATAAAAGAAATATTTTCAAAAATGAATCATGAAAACCGTGAAAACAGAAGTCGTTTAAGAAATGCACTGTACCTTAGAAATTAATATGCATAGAAAAGCTTCTAAGGATTTTTTTTACAAGGTTGAATGTATTAATTTGCATATAATACCGTAAAATACTCACATCTAAAGTTTGGGCTATCATAATTAAATCGACGTGAAAAACTTGACAGCTCTTTAAAGTTTGGTCAAATTTAGTGAATTTATAGACTTTTAACCTTGATAACAGGGCTGAGGTTGAGTTGCGGAACAATAGACCCCCCAACGGCTGGATGCGAACCATGGAGTACCTTTAAGCCCATGTTTTCGTGGTTGCATCAATGGATCGTAGAACCGATCACTTTTTCTGTTTTGTGACAGTCCTCGAAATCGCATTCCCCTTCGCGGTATGTAAAGAAATTAATATGTTAACCAAGTGGGTGACTAGTGAATTCGCAACTCGCATGGTTATTCGCTTCGCTCGCGCAGCTACTTCGTGCACATTGAGAATCTCCTAGATTCCACACTCGGTTAACAATGTACTATACCTGAAACTACACCATGAAAAAAATAAATTCAATAATTAAACTAAGAAATCGGATATCAATTGCCCTTTTTATGCGGGTTCTAAAATGAAAATAAAATTGATTGGAAAATCAAATTGAAACTAAAATTTCATATGAAGTTCTGGTTCCAAAAACCTAACACTTTGTTTTAAAGGTCCAGGTGAAAAAGTTATGTATAGTTTATATAATGAACACTGATGTTTTTTATTTGTATGGATAAAGTTCCTAATAGTTGAATTCACCTATTCCTTTGAAACTCCATATGCTTATGTATTTTGACGCGCTGATTATGAATACGATAGTGATAATTGGCGACAAGGCGATTTTCATACTGAAACCATAAAAAAACCATAAAAATAATGGCTTTTTACGTTGGAAAGAGGTACGGCTTTGATCAATATTATGTCCATAACTAGTCACAGGGGTGCCTTACCGCCCCAAAAGAGACGTTGGAAAGGGGCATGGGTTTGACCAACATTATATCTGTGACTAGGCACAGGGGTGCCTTTCTGACCCCATGAGACGTTGGAAAAGGGGATATGTTTGACCAACATTATGTCTGTGACTATGGTCGCAAGGGTGTCTTCCCGGCCCCATGAGACGTTGAAAAGGGATATGGGTTTGACCAAGATTATATCTGTGATCATTCACAGGGGTGTTTTGCCGCCCCCCCCCCTTAAAATTTGGAAAGGGGAATTGGTTTGACCAACATTATGCCTGTGACTAGGCACAGGGGTGCCTTCCCGACCCCATGAAACGTTGGAAAAGGGTATGTGTTTGACCAAAATTATGCCTGTTACTATTCACAGGGGTGTCTTTCCGCCCCCACGAGACGTTGGAAAGGTCTATTGGTTTGACCCAAATTATGTCTGTGATTATTCACAGGGGAGCCTTCCCGCCACCCATGAGACGTTCGAAAAGGTTAAGTCTTTGACAAACATTATATCTGTGATTATTCACAGGGGTGTCTTACCGTCCCCCATTAGACGTTAGAAGGGAGAATGGGTTTGATCGACATTAAATCTGTGACTAGTCACAGGGGTTTTTTCCCGACCCCATGAGACGTTGGAAAGGAATATGTGTTTGACCAACATTCTGCCTGTGTCTACTCACAAGGGTGTCTTCCCGCCCCACTCCCCATGATATGTTGTAAAGCAGTATTGGTTTGACCAATATTATGTCTATGACTAGTGACAGGGGTGTCTTCCCGCCCCCCATAAGACGTTGGAAATCTTCGAGACGTTGGTCACTGTCGTCACTTAAGGTCTCTCAACACTTAAAGTGTGTCACTACTTAGGGTCTGTCGCAATTCAGGATGTGTCGTGACGGTTAAGAACGGTAAAGAAAGACCTGACGCTTAGATGTATCACTAATTTTCTCGAAAAGTATCACTCGTGGAAAAAATGTATGCAACAAAAAATTTGTATCTCGATGAGATCTACAACTTTTGTTTAGAAACTTTTGCAAAATGTTGCATATTGGCTAAGATAAACGCAAAAAGCCATGCTTTTTATGGGCTTTTTCATGGTTTCACCATGAACATCGCTTTGATGTCAATTTTTATTACCACATTCGTAATTAGCGCGTGAAAATACATAAATGTACAGATTTTGAAGAAAAACGAATAATTTAGCTTTTCGGAACTGCATCCATAACTTTTTCACCTAGGGGGTATTTGGGAACCTACTATTAGGGGGGAAAATAGCCAGCCATATCGCTGACATGGTTGCCCAAAATTTTGGTTAGAATTGAAAAAAATCTTTGGAATGACCCATAGGTATTTTCAGTAGGGGTTACTATTTTAATCACCCTCGTACACTAAAAATTCTAACATCGTTAAAAATACCGGGGTCAAGGAAAATGAAAAAGCAGACCTACTAGCAAAAGAAAGGTGACAAGAAGACTTTCTGAGCCAGAATCAGTTCTGGGCAAAGGAATTTGCTGCATCTAGCTTGTTATTATGAAGAAGGAATTCAGGATAAACATATTGAGTACTGGGAGAAAGTGAAGGGTTGTCGATAGCAGAAGGTCCGCTTAGACTGTAGGTGAAAGAGGGACAAGGCGTACAAAATTCTACAGCTACCCGAGAACGATGTGAAAGCGAAGGTTCGGATGCGCACCGGGAACAAACAGTTGAATTATCACGACTACAGGATGGGAACTATTCCCACTAAAGAGCACAGAAGATGCCGTGGGTGCAATGAAACATTTAAACACGTTGTATGAGTAAATAGTAATTGAAGATTTCATTCTAGACTGATTATTGGCAAACGACAATTAAGGAGTAGCACAGTAGATTTATAGGACGTCCTCTCTAGGGCTCCTTACTCCCTTTATAAGCTTATAACTATTAACTGATTTAGTCAAGAGTGGTGGAATCTCACGAAAACATAGGGGGATGGGGTGCAAGGGGTCGTACTCAACACTTCAAAAAGTTGAAAAGACATCCATTGATATATGACTTTAAAAATGATATCGATAGCAATGAACATTTCTCGTGGAAAATGATATTTTCTCATGATCGAAAATTATTTTGGTGTATTGAGTATGATTTGGACCATAAATTGGAGAATTTCAAACCAAATATTTTTGTTTGCATGACAAATTTTACATTCTACATA
This sequence comes from Andricus grossulariae, assembly GCA_011634705.1. Classification (NCBI taxonomy): domain Eukaryota; kingdom Metazoa; phylum Arthropoda; class Insecta; order Hymenoptera; family Cynipidae; genus Andricus; species Andricus grossulariae. Next base: position 5,101,381 of record JAABKJ010026545.1, on the reverse strand, counting down.
TAGGGGAAACCGGATACACTTGTCACGTCAGGATAGAATCATATCAATATTTTAAATGTTATAGATCTGTGAAATCAGAAAAATTGATAGATCAGCCCCTAATATATTACCGAAATTTATTTATTTGTAAACAACTACCTTGATGTCCTCTATTTAAAGTACAAAGTGGTTAACATAATAATGAGTATGGCCATATAAGCAGATATATCTAATCTATATATAATATAATTTGTATATCTATCATTATATATATATATATATATATATATATCGGCAAACATATGTCGGCAAACAATGCCGATCATCCTAGAGTTCGGGGTGCTGAAAATAATTTAGATGGAAACACGACGACGAACCGGACTTTATAGAAATGCGCGCGCTATTTAAATTCTGAATTTAGTATGTGAATTTTTCGCGCAAAGCGCTAGTGTATAGTTTTTTGTGGCGGCATTGAAAAGCGTAATAGATAGTAACTATGTTACATAGTCTATGACAGCTGTGAATTTAACTCGTGTTGTTTCCTCGACATTTCGTGCTTCTTCAGACAACATTGCAAAAAGTTATCAATTCATCATGCCTAAAAGAAAATGTATGCTTAACAACGAGATCACCATGAAGTTCGGCTGTTTTAGTAAAGTGGAAGATTCAACGCGAGCATATTGCAATTTGCCTTCTGCAAGTATATCTATTTATAATGGTGGTTCGGACTTGCATAATGTACATACTCATTCTTTTACTCTTTCTCATTTTTTACAAGTGGATGGTTTGAATGACGTACTATTTGAACTTGGATTAAATACGCAATTTTTATTCTCTTCTAAAAATGCCATTAGAAATAGTAGAGTTTTAACCATTTTTACTCACTTTTCTGCAAAGGAAATTTTTTTTGCATATTATTTGGATTGAGAATTTTCGTTTTCTAAAATTTTCCTACTTTTTATTTTCATTTTAGTTTTTATTACATTTTTGTACATTTGAATGTGATTTTCGGGCACGTTCGCATTTATTGGTAGTATTGTTGAAAATAGTCGTCTTAAGTAGGAAAATTTGAGGAAGAAAGTTTAGCAGTTTTCAGTTTTGCGAAAATCTGTGGATATTGTTAGTGAAATTTGGGTTAATTTTGAAAGCGTTTGAAAATTGCAGAAATTTCAAAATGAATACATTTGTTACGGGGTCCAAAGATTTAGATAATCACATCAACCGTGTGAAGCACCGTAAAGCCGTTTAAACAGCTTTCACGTCAAAATCAATAGTTAATTTTGTAATTCCAAAATTTACTCCATTGCACAAGAAAATATGTGCTGCCGAAGGATCCCTTCCATTACTCGTCGTGAAGCACCATTTCAGTTCTCTTTCTTAAGATTTCACTGCCAGGATATTACGAGAAATTTCCCCAGATTCTCAAAAAGCTATGAAAATATAATGTTCCACAACTAAGGTGGAAGCAATAATTTGCAATGCTTTATCGTCGCATGTGCAAGACATACTCCACCAGGATCTACAAAATCATGGCCATGAGAAATTTTTCCCCATATTCGCTCAATATTTCGATCACGAAAAAAAAAACGGGATTAAAGTTAAAATACTTGATTTGCAAGCAACGAAGGATAAAGAAGCGGTTACCATCGCGATCTGTCTTAAAATTGTTCTTGCTAGCACAATATACAAGAAAAATTGACGGCTTTCGTAGCTGACAACGCAAATTCAAATTTTGGTTTTGTCCAGCAGGTCATGACCGTTTATACGGAAACGGAAAAATACCTGCAACAATAGGCAGCTCCTCTCTCTGAATTTCGGGTATTTGATCTGATGTTTATCGGAAGAAATTTTGTTTTTCCGTGAAATATACATTGCAAATATTCAACCTGTCTTTAAGGTGTTCTAGTGGCTAAATTTTTAACGTAACGTACCATTCACCCATTCGGGAAATCGGTTCAGTATTTGCACGGAAAAGGAGTTCTTATCGATGAAACAAAACTTTTAGATCAGACATGAATCTAGCAAGATTCATTGAGGAGAAACAAATGGAAGATAGCCATTTGTTCAATCAATGTCGCAACGACAAGATTTGCGAATTCTTTCTCGCAAAAGAACAACAATATCGGTGCTTCTTCTGAAATTCTGAAAATATTAGATTTTTTTCTCAATCCCCGGACATAACGTGATTTGTGGAAGAATGTTTTCAGTGGTTGAAGCTCAATGGACTGATGAACGGAACCGACTTTCGGTCAAAACTGCGCAAAACCTTGCTTCGATTAAATTCAATTTTAACCAATTTAATTGTTAAAAATTTTACGAATATTTACCTGAACCGGAGAACGAAAATATGTTGCATAAAATTAGTAGCAAAGCTCAATATTAGCGATTGCGTACTGTGTTTACCTGTATAGTGCTTCGGTGTATATGTATTTATTTATAAATTTAACAATGAAAAATATATTGATATTATTAAATAGATAATTGAATTATCAAATAAAAAAAATTCTATTCATACTTTATTTAAACCATTTTCCATACTTGAGTTAAGGATATCTAGTACTTTTTTGTCTTGATGACCATTTTTTAGGGATCGCTTGAAAATTGTTGAGCGTCCTGATTTTTCACCTGACACATATGGTAACTCTATACAGCGGCGGACTGGGTCTCTGAGCGCAGCGTGGGAGGCATGCTTAAGGGCGTCTTCTAACCGAAAAATATTTTTATGAATAAAAAGCGCGGAAAGGACGGCAGATTATTAGTTTTATTGCACCCTACAAACAAGGAATATGGGTTTCTAGCACATCGTAACAATAAAATATCATAAATGTAACAATTTGTACATTATTTTGGACTTTGTTTCATCATGCCCTGGAAAAGTTCAAAATTTTATTTTTTATATAACAACCAAACTGTCCAATATTTAGAAAAACAATGCTATACTTCCATTTGATAGTTTAAAATACCTATCGAATAAGTCTGATACAAAATAATTTAATTAAATTCACAAGATATGTTGAGAGCTGTAAGAATATTTATACTAAGGTAGTTCAGAGGTTATGTTTCTAGCAATTTTGTGAGATAAGGAATTGATTTCTTTTACGTTTAATTACGGTTTTGGAAAATTGTAGTTTTTGAGTAAATAAATGACATAAACATGTAAAATTTGCTCTGAGAAGTACTTTAATAATGATTAATCAGCTGAGACAGCAGTATAGGAAACTAAGATAAGACTGCGATAAGAAGATTTTGGGTTACGCTTCATTAATTGTTCAGTAATCACTGGTAAGTCTATTATTTGGTTTGCGATGAGGAGGTTTCAACGACTTAATTAAGTTTTGTTTTGAGGAAAATAATTTCAAGAAATAATTAAAAATTTTTGTTCGAAAAATTTGTTCTCATGAAATTTTTTTTTCAATTTTGTTCAAACATCTTTTTTTGAACACATTTTTTTAATGATTTTTTTCGGAATTTTTTGTTTACAAAATTGAAAAAAAATTTGTTTTAAGATTCTGATAGGACATAAATTAACGTCGCCAAAGAACACGTAGGATAAGGCAAAGGGGGTGTCAAAACTTTCGGAATTATTGTATTTGTGGAGGAAGCGATTAACAAATTTGCAGTAACAATCTGCCATTCGTATCATACGTATTTTAAATTTTTGAGGTTCCATGGAACAAATAGAAGAAATTTTGGTATCTTGATATTGTAGAATAAATAAAGCTGAATAATCGATTATTCGTTTGCATTCTTAGCAGTGAATATATTTTAGAAAATGATTAGTTCTATTCTATGGAGTTCTTCGAATATCAGTTATTAATTTTCCGTCATTCTGTATTTACATAGAAAATGAAGATCGTCTTGGGTATTTTACTACTTACATTCCTGGCTCTATTCAGTTTAAAATGTAAGTGACTTGTTCAAATCACAATTTTTTAATATAGTACTATAATTAACAAAAAATTAATTTAAATTTTCGTTGAAATTCTCGAATGGTATTTTAGGGAAGTAATAAATTTTTTCTTTTCGTATGCATTGATAATTTTTTGAATTGTAATTACTTAAAAAGTTGAGGGGTCATTCTACTATATCGGAAAAAAGATAGGTGATTTTCAAGAATTCTTTTCTCAAAAACCGCTTTATATAATTAAATAAAATTTTCAGTGTTCTTTTAGGCTGTCTCAAAATTTACAAAAACAATTCTTCTACATGAAATTATTATTTAGTTGAGGTATTATTCAACAATAAACAAAGTGTCTAAAAGAGGCATAACCACTGCGCGCAAGATATCCCCAGCCACCATCACCTGAAACAATTAAATCAGTAATTTTCTTTATTATTATGATCATAGCTCTATAGTAACGTAACGGATATTGTTTATTTTGTAAAATAATAAGGTGGCGGCAGTTTAGAAACAAAATTTCTGAAAATCTTGTCTTTTTGCTCTTTTTTTTTGTTAATTTAAGAAAGAAACCGTGTGCACAGAGCGCAAAAACGTAGTTTGAAGAAAAGCGCGTTCAAATTTTTTGTGAGATAATAGAATGACCCGTTAAAATAGACAACCATTTTTCTAGGGTAGATAGACTTTTAATAATACTAGGTTTTCTTCTTGAAAAATTAGGTACGGACGGATCTGGAGAAAGCACTAGCCGCAGGAATGATGTTCAATATGTTGCAACACCACGTCCAAAAAATTTTCCGATAATTTATGTTCCTGTAAACAGCGACGTTATTATAACAATATCGGATGGCTCTGAGATCCGTGGATTCGTCCGTGAGTACGGACACAATATAATTCCGAATTGGCTTTCATCTCCACTGTTTATGGAAAAATTCTCTATCTTTATACAAATGCCAGATGGACACGGCATGAATGCACTTTTCGAGAAGCCTACAAACCCTACCCGTGAAGTTCAAAGTATTGAACCAACATCCGTTACCGTACGTTTGCCGGATGGCTCTGCCAAAAATGCAATACTTCAATATTTTGATCGGACAAATCCTGATGAACTTACTCATATAAAGGGTACAGAAACCCGCGTTTTTGTAGGAATGCCCGATAGCAGCTATGTCTACACTGGATTTTTCTGATAGAAATGTAAATTTCAGAAGCTTCCTGATGTCAAACATTTACGAGATCTGCATCCGATCCCATCTGACCATTTCGGATGAAGGATCAATATCCACTTTCATGGACAAATCTCCTGAAATTATTTATATTTGATGTACTATTATTCACATTTTTAATCTTCCGACGGAAAGATTTAAGAGCAGATCTCAGAGAGGTTTGAAAAGCATGAACAGTATAACACAATGTATTTTTTGAACCTAACATTTGAAGGGGGGGGGGGGGTCGAAAATATTTCAATTATTTTCAGCGGCCTTCCTTCCACTGATAAAATCTGTGTTTTAAAGAATTGCAATAAAAATATTATTTAAAACATTTTGAAAAGACAATATTTTGTCTACCTTCATTTTTTTATACAGACAAACTTTATGGGATGGTAAGCCTTGCTGCAATAGTGAGAAGCTTTATAACGCGACCACTGTAATTCATGCTTAAAGTTATTAGTGCATAATTTTGAAACAATTTTTATCATTTCAGAACAATGTTTGAAGAATTTACAAGCCCTAAAGACTTTGGAATCGATTTTATAATTTTTTTAAATATTGCTGGCGAGTTAGATGCATCTTTAATACTTCAATTTTTTATGAAAAATGCATTCTTACAGGTGCAGGTACATTTATCATACTTGACGAGGTTTGAATAATCACTGACAAATATTTTATAGTTGACAAAAAAGACAGTGAGGTAGAAAATATAAATTCTTCTGTTTCTATAATATTAAAAAATAGTCACGGTTTACTTGATTCGCCTATAGCAAGTACTTTTAGTATTCCAGATGAAGAGAAATCTTATAATATTGTCAAATTTCAAATGCAGCAAATGATTACAAGTCTATACAGTGAGCCTTCTTCATCAGGAAATTCGTTCAGCTTCTTATCCAAAAATGGAAAAACTTGTTAAGCCCTATTTCACCGCCACAAAACCAAGCTTAATAAAACTTAATAAGTGCAGTCCCATTAGAGGATCAAACAAATATAGATTTAATATTTGCAACATTTCTATCAGTGTTTGAAAATGATGAAACAGAGTATTTAAGATTAAAGAACTTGCGAGGAGTATGTATTTGGTTTATTATTCTTCTAGAAAGATTGGTGAAGATTTTAAGAGCAAACATGAAGGGTTAGTTCCTACGGATCGACTACCATATATTATTCCACTGCGAAACACTTTTTAAAGCTTCTTTAGAATCTGGTTATGTTTTAACTACATTCTTGAGTATATGGTTCCATAATAAATAATTGATTGAACAGATCTTTTTGACAGTATGTGAGGAGAATTATGAAAAAAAATACTACAAACCAGCAAACAAGACCTGTTAACCTCGGTCAATCTTCTTTGATGCCTATCAGACGTCAATGGTATCGGTTCTTGCAGTCGTATTCATTCACTTGGAGGTGCATATATGTCTTTAAAATGAATCCCTCCTGTATATCGAAGTCAGCAAGAAAATCTGTTTTCAGCTATTCTTGTTCATGGTTCAGATCATAAGAAATGTGTTGACCGAGTTGTATTTCCCAAATAAGGTTTGAAGTTCAATCACTTAGCTACAGAAGAAATTTTAGTCGAAAATGAAACCGAACAACTTTGTGTGTACATTATTCTGTCTGTTCTTAAAGGTGCTAATCTCGGCCTCAGTATAAATTCTAGGCTATAACCGCATTTCTTCAGCAAATCCTTATTGCCGAATTTGCGAAATTTCTAACAGTGATTGCCAGTGTGCCAAAATTGCCAATTGATGTTGTTTTCTATTACTGTACTCGAAATATCGTTGCTGACGCTATGCATGACCTTGCAGAAGGAATTTCACCACTGGGGACTGCTTTAATTTGACATGAAATCATTAATTTAGTGACAAAATTGATAGATATAGACTTTTTTAATTCAGTATCACACAATTAAATATTTGAATTTTAATTATCTAGACCAACATGAGCTACTGAGAAGCAATTTAAGCATACATTTATTAAAACGTCAGCGTCTGAGATGCTCACTTTTATTACATATGCTTTGGTGATATACGGTCAATTCATATCAGCGGATAACATACTTTGAAAACGATTCATTAAGTTGAGGCACCTGCTCTTTTATGTACACTTCATCTCTTCTGGTACAAATATAATCTTTTTTCTCTGATAAAACATACTCTCTAGTTGAATATTAACCTGTTATGGATGGAGATTTGAATATTTTGTTCAAAATTCTTCCTTTTCAGTCTAATTCAACAGTTTTTCATTCAAAATGGACATGTTTTCATGGTTCTTAGATGAGCCTCAAATGAATTCACGAACAGAATTAGGTGGGAAAATATTACGTAAAGTGAAGGGGGGGGAGGGGGTCAAATTTTTTGGACCGTAAAAAAAACTGGTTCGTGATTTAAAATTTGAGAAAAATACTGTACTTAAAAAATTCTTCAAAAGTGAGTTTTCGCGAAAATTCAAGCGCAAGAGTAAGGCCACTAATAATAGAGAATTATTAGATGAACTAAATGTTGGGTATAGCTTAAGGTTCAATATCAATCCCTGTTTTTCTGTTAATGTATGTGCAGAGGAATCAATTAACAAAATTTCTGTTAAATCTGCAAATCGTATCATATGTGTTTCGAATTCTGAAAGTTTTATAGAACGAATGTAACAAATTGAAGTATCTTGATACTGTAGAATAAATAAAGCTGAGTAATCAAATATTTGTTCGCATACGTAGCAGCGAAGCCATTTTGAATTAGGATTGTTCTCATTTCACTAAGTACTTCGAATATCAGTTTTTAATTCTCGATCATTCTCTATCTATATAAAAAATGAAGATCGCCATTGGTATTTTATTACTTACATTTGCAGCCTCTTTTTATTTAAAATGTAAGTACAACATTGATTTATATTGATATTTATAAGAAAGATTGCATATTGTCAAATTGTGTACAATTTACCAGTATTCAAAGTTGCAGCATCAAATACACGTTGGGATAAAACAAATTTGTTCAAATTCTCTTTTCTTGTTCTTGTGAATAAAAGAAAATTAATTGAAATTCTAGTTAAAAGTCTCGTCCAGTATTTTAGGAAGTAACAATTTTCTTTTTTTCTCGTCTGTATTGATATTTTTTTAAATTGTGAATAATCAAAAAGCTTCATTTTTAATACTCGAAACATTTTATGACACTATTTTGACACTTTTTTTTATACTATTTATACTATTTTTGATATCTAAAATGAGTCCGAGGCCTGATGTAGGTATTGAATTAAAATTATTAAAAAAAAAAATTAAAATTATTGAACAGGCCTAAAACGTTGCAAAATTTTTTTTTAACAAAAAGATTAATTTTCTACAGGAAAAAGACGAATTTTCAAAGAAATGGATGATTCTCAACTATAAAAGATTAATTTAAAAAAATGAAATAGTTGAATTATCAAAAAAAAAAAAAGAATTTTCATCAAAATAGAATGAATTTAAACAAATACTAACATTTTTAACCATTCAAGTTCAATTTTAAACCGAAAAATAATTACATTTTCAGTTAAAAGAATTAATTTTCGACAAACAACGAAATTTTCATTAAAATACATGAATTTTAACTAAACAGTTAAATTTTCAACTGTAAAATACCTATTTTAACTCAAAAATGGTATTGTTAAATTTTCAATTAAAAAAAATTAATTTTCAGATAAAAAAATTACTTTTCAACAACAACAAAAAAAAACGATTTTCCAGCAAAATACAGCCTTTTTCGAACTGACAGTTGAATTGTCAACCACAAAAGATCAATTTTCTGCCAAAAATGGAATAGTTAAATTTCTAGTTAAAGCAGTAAAAAAATTAATTTTGCAACAGAAAAAAAATCGAATTTTCATCAAAGTACATGAATTTTCAACCAAATAGTTGAATTTTCAACCGTAACAGATCAATTTTAATTAAAAAATGGAATAGGTAAATTTTAAGGTGAAAAAAATAATTTTCAACCGAAAAATCTCCAACTTAATTTTCAGCCAATTAGTTAAATTTTCAACTATAAAATATAAATTATTAACCAGAAATGGAATGGTTAAATTTTCAGTTCAAAACATTAATTTTCAGATAAAAAAATTAGTTTCCACAAAAAAAACACGAGTTTTCATCAAAATAAATTAATTTTCTACCAAATAGTTGAATTGTCAACCGTAAAAGATCAATTTTCACTCAAAAATGGAATGGTTAAATTTTCAGGTAAACAAATTATTTTAAAACTAAAAATAAACGAATTTTTATAAAAGTACATATATTTTCAAGCAATTAGTTGAATTTTCAACTATAAAATATCAATTTTTAACCAAAAATTTAATAGTTAAATTTTCAGTTGAAAAAATTAGTTTTGAACAAACAAACAAAAAAATTTTCATCAAAATACATGAATTTTAAACCAAATAGATGAATTTACAATTATAAAATATCAATTTTTAACCAAAAATGAAATAGTTATATTTTGAGTTAAAACATTATTTTTCAAGTAAAAAAATTAGTTTTCAACAAAAAATGAATTTTTAACAAAATACACACATTTTCGACCAGACAGTTGAATTTTCAACCATAAAAGATCAATTTTCTACCAAAAATTGAATAGTTAAATTTCCAGTTAAAAAAATTAATTTTCAGGTAAAAAAAATTAGTTTTCAACAAAAAAAGAATTTAAAACAAAATACATAGATTTTTGATTAGAAAGTTTCATTTTTAACCATAAAACATCAATTTCATACCAAGAATGAAACAGGTAAATTTTCAGTTAAAAAAATTTATTTACAACCAAAAACGAAATTTATCAAAATACATGCATTTTCAACTATAAAAGATTAATTTTTAACCAAAAATGGAATGGTTACATCTCTAGCTTAAAAAATGATTTTTTAACACAAAAAACTAATTTTTAACAAAATACGAAAATTTTTAACCAAACAGTATAATTTTCAACTACGAGAGATCACCTTAAAAAATGAAATAATTAATTTTTCAGTTGAAAAAAAAAGATGAATTTTCAACTAAGAAAGTAATAAATGAAATTTCAACCAAAAAGGATTTCAATTTTTAATAAAAGACAATTGAATTTAAGAAAAGAAGGTGAATGTTCAACAAAATAGTTGAATCCTCTACTAAAAAAGATCAATTTTCAACAAAAAATGAAATAGTTAATTTCTCTGTTAAAAAAATTAATTTTCAACCCAAACAAAAACGAATTTTCAACAAAATACATGAATTTTGAACCAAATAGTTGAATTTGCAACTATAAAAGATAATTTTTTTTAACAAAAATGGAATAGTTAATTTTTTGGTCTAAAAAATAATTTGTAACCATAAACAAAAAGGAATTTTTAATTGATTACATTTTCAACTAAAGTGATAAATCTTCAACCAAAAAAATATGTTTAAAATAAATGAGTTCAACCTTCAATCAATTAGTTGAATTTTCAAACCAAAAAGACCAACTTTTGAGTAAAAATATTTGAAATTTTGATTTTTTAACGCTTCGAAAGCGAGAGCTTATTCTAAATTTTTGTTTATAAAAAAAAATTAGGAAAATTGTTGTTACCAAATAACACAAAATGAGGTGATAGGGTCATTAAAAATCGAAAATTAATTTTTTTTACCACCCTATTATAATTTTTTTTTAATTGAAGTGAATCCTTGAATAATTAAAATTCGTTGTATCTTTTAAATTATTTATATTATTTTCAATTCTGTGAGGGGGAAAAAAATCCTAAAAATGCGGTCCAAAGAATGTGGATTACTCAGAATTATGACGGATTATTCAGGATTACAAGTGGATCGCCCAGGATTACAAGTGGATTACGAGGATTACAAGTGGATTACCTAGGATTACAAGTAGATTACTCGGATTACTTGAATTACTCCTGATTACAGGAGTATTACTGCAGATTACAAGTGGATTATCTAGGATTTCAAGTGGATTACTAGGATTACAAGTAGATTACTCGGATTACTCGAATTACTCCTGATTACAGGAGTATAACTGCAGATTACAAATGGATTATCTGGGATTACAAGTAGATTATCTAGGATTACAAGTGGATTACTAGGATTACAAGGGGATTACCTAGGATTACAAGTAGATTACTCGAAATACTTGAATTACTCCTTATTACAGGAGTATTAATGCAGATTACAAGCGGATTATCGAGGATTACAAGTGGATTATCTAGGATTACTAGGATTACAAGGGGATTACCTAGGATTACAAGTAGATTACTCGGATTACTTGAATTACTCCTGGTTACAGGGGTATTACTGCAGATTACAAATGGATTATCTGGGATTACAAGTGGATTATCTAGGATTACAAGTGGATTACTAGGATTACAAGTGGATTACTAGGATTACAAGGGAATACCTAGGATTACAAGTAGATTACTTGAAATACTTGAATTACTCCTGGTTACACGGGTACTACTACAGATTACAAGTGGATTATCCAGGATTACAGGTGGATTACCTAGGATTACAAGTGAATTACTTAGGACTACAACGGCTTACTACTATATTACTGTGGATTTCAGATGAATTACCTAGGATAACAAGTGGATTATCTTGGACAACTGTAATTTTAGGATTACAAGCGGATTAACTAGAGTTACAAGTGGATTACCTAGGGTTACAAGTGGATTACCTAAGACTACAACGGCTTACTACTGTATTACTGCGGATCTCAGATGAATTACCTAGGATAACAAGTGGACTATCTTGGACGATAAGTGTATTTTCAGGATTACAATTGGATTATCTAGAATAACAAGTGGATTATCTTGGATGACAAGTGAATTTTTAGGATTACAAATGGATTATCTAGGGTTACACTGAATTATTCGCATTACAACTGAATTGTCTCGGACAAGTGTAATTTTAGGATTACAAGTGGATTAAATAGAGTTACAAGTGAATTACATAGAGTGACAAGTGGATTACCTAGGGTTACAAGTGGATTATCTAGGGTTACAACGGCTTACTAGTGTATTACTGCTGATTTCAGGTGAATTACCTAGGATAAAAAGTGGATTATCTTGGACGACAAGTGTATTTTCAGGATTACAAGTGGATTACTTTGGGTGATAAGTGGATTACCTAGGTTTACAAACGGATTCCTAGTGTATTACTGCGTATTTCAGATGAATTACCTAGGATAACAAGTGGACTATCTTGGGCGACAAATGTATTTTTAGGATTACAAGTGAATTGCCTAGGGTTACAATTGGATTACCTAGGATTTACTAGCGGATTACTAGTGTATTGCTGTGGATCACAGATGAATTACTTAGGATAACAAGTGGATTATCTTGGGCAAGTGTACTTTTAGGATTACAGGTGGATTACCTAGGGTTACAATTGGATTACCTAGGATTTACCAACGGATTACTAGTGTATTCCTGCGGATCACAGATGAATTACCTAGGATAACAAGTTGATTATCTTGGACAAGTGTATTTTTAGGAGAACAAGTGGATTACCTTGGGTGACAAGTGGATTACCTAGGGTTACAAACGGATTTCAGATGAATTACCCAGGATAACAAGTGGATTATCTTGGACGACAATTGTATTTTTAGGATTACAAGTTACCTAGGGTTACAAACGGATTACTAGTGTATTCCTGCGGATCACAGATGAATTACCTAGGATAACAAGTGGAAATATCTTGGATAAGTCTATTTTTAGGATTACAAGTGGATTACCTAGGGTTACAAGTGGATTACATAGGGTTACAAATGGATGACTAGTGTATTACTGCGGATTTCACATGAATTACCCAGGATAACAAGTGGATTATCTTGGACGACAAGTATATTTTGAGGATTACAAGTGGATTACCTAGGGTTACACTGGATTACTCGCATTACAACTGGATTATATCGTTTAAGTGTATTTTTATGACTACAAGTGGATTATCTCGGGTTACAAGTGGATTGCCTAGGGTTACAACGGATTGCTAGTGTATTACTGCGGAATTCAGGTGAATTACCTAGCATAACAAGTGGATTATTTGAAATTACAGATGTATTACCTGAATTACAAGTGGATTACATGGAATTAGACGTGAATTACAGGTATATCACCTGGGATTACAATTGGATTACATAGAGTTACAAGTGGATTCCTTGGGACAACAACGGATTATCTGGGATTACAAACGGTTTATAGGTGATTTACAAGTGGATGGATTATTTAGGATTACAAGTTCATTACATGTGGATTAACCAGGTGTATAAGTGGATTAACTTGAATTGCCTGAGATTTCTTGGATTACGGGTGTATTACCCAGGATTGAAAGTGGATCAATTGGCATTCCAAATAAATGATATGTGGAGAATAAGTGGATTACATGTGGATTGCATAAGATTACATGTGGTTAATCTAGGATTACAAGTGGATTGCTTGTGGAATACTTATTATTACAAGTGGATTAGCCTGGATTTCCCAGATTGTTTGGATTACGACTGGATTACAAGTGGATTACATGGAGCTACAAGTTGATTTCAAATGGATCACCTGGAATTACAAAATAATTATGTGAAGAGAAAAAGTGGATTACAAGTGGATGGAAGCTGGATTATTCGGAATTACAAGTTGATTACAGGTGGATTACCCCGGTACACAAGTGGATTAACCTGAAATGCCGGCGATGTCTTGGATTACGGGTGGATTATCCAGGATTAAAAATTGATTAACTGGGATTACTAATGAAATATGTGTGGAGATGAAGTGGATTACACGTGGATTCCCTATGATTACATGTCGATTATCCAGGATTACAAGTGGATTACATGTGGATAAAATATTATTGTAAGTGGATTAGGCTGGATTGCCCACATTGCTTGGAAAATGGGTGGATTACAAGTGGATTACATAGAGCTACAAGTTGATTTCAAGTGGATCACTTGGGATTACAAAGTAATTATGTGAAGAGAAAAAAATGGATCACAAGTGGATTGTCTAGGAGTACAAGTGGATTGTCTAGGGTTACATGTGGATTATCTAGGGTTACAAGTGGATTACATGTGGATATAATATTATTGCAAGTGGATTAGCCTGGATTTCCCAGATTTTTTGGATTACAAGTGGATTACAGGTGGATTGCATGGAGCTATAAGTTGATTTGAAGTGGATCACCTGGGATTACAAAATTATTATGTGAAGAGAATCTTGGATTACAAGTGTATTACCTGAGAGAAAAAAGGATTACAAGTGGATTGTCTAGGATTACATGTAGATTATCTAGGATAACAAGTGGATTACACGTGGATCACCTATTATTGCAAGTGGATTAGTCTGTAGTGCCCCATATTGTTTGGATCGCGGGTGGATTACAAGTGGATTACATGGAGCTACAAGTTGACTTTGAGTGGATCACATGGGATTACAAAATTTTTATATGAAGAGAACTTAGGACTACAAGTGGAATTACACCTTAGAGAGAAAATGGATTACAAGTGGATTGTCCAGGAGTACAGGTAGATTATCTAGGGTTACAAGTGGATTACAAATGGATGAAAAATGGATCACCTATTATTGCAAGTGGATTATTTTGGATTGCTTCAGATTGTTTGGATCATGGGTGGATTAAAAGTGGATTACATGGAGCTACAAGTTGATTTTAAGTGTATCACATGGGATTACAAAATTTGTATATGAAGAGAACTTAGGATTACAAGTGGAATTCCACCTGAAAGAAAAAATGGATTACAAGTGGATTGTCTAGGAGTAAATGTAGATTATCTAGGGTTACAATTGGATTACAAATGGATCACCTATTATTGTGAGTGGATTATTCTGGATTGCTTCAGATTGTTTGAATCATGGGTGGATTACAAGTGGATTACATGGAGCTACAAGTTGATTTTAACTGAATCACACGGGATTACAAAATGTTTATGTGAAAAGAACTTAGGATTAGAAGTGGGACTACACCTGAGAGAAAAAATGGATTACAAGTGGATTGTCCAGGAGTACATGTAGATTATCTAGGGTTACAAGTGGATTACAAATGGATGACAAATGGATCACCTATTATTGCAAGTGGATTATTTTGGATTGCTTCAGATTGTTTGGATCATGGGTGGATTACAAGTGGATTACATGGAGCTACAAGTTGATTTTAAGTGGATCACATGGGATTACAAAATTTGTATATGAAGAGAACTTAGGATTACAAGTGGAATTACACCTGAAAGAAAAAATGGATTACAAGTGGATTGTCTAGGAGTAAATGTAGATTATCTAGGGTTACAAGTGGATTACAAATGGATCACCTATTATTGTGAGTGGATTATTCTGGAATGCTTCAGATTGTTTGAATCATGGGTGGATTACAAGTGGATTACATGGAGCTACAAGTTGATTTTAAGTGAATCACATGGGATTACAAAATGTTTATGTGAAGAGAACTTAGGATTAGAAGTGGGACTACACCTGAGAGAAAAAGTGGATTACAAGTGGATTGTCTAGAAGTACACGTGGATTATCTAGGATTACAATAGGATCTTATGTGGATCACCTATTATTGCAATTGGATTATTCTGGATTGCTTCAGATTGTTTGGATTACGGGTGGATTACATATGGATTACAAGTAGATTGTCTAGGAGTGCATGTGGATTATCTAGAGTTGCAAGTGGATTACATGTGGATTATCTAGATTTACAAGTGGATGACATGTGAGTTACGTAGGATTACAAGTGGATTAATCAGGATTACACTGTATTACCTGGATAACTAAAATTACGTCGGATTACCAATCGGATTATTCAGCCTGATCGAAATTCAGAAGTTCTGTGGTTCGAATCCCAGCGGAGTGAAAGGAGATCTTTTTTTCAGAACAAAATTAATTAAAAATTATTTTTAATTCATAACTTAATTTACTCCGAAAAAAGGTTAACATTTTTCTGTTATTCTCTAATGATAATACAGATTCCTTTAAAAAATTTATTTGTACCATCTAGCATAATAATGCGTATATTAAATAATCAAATTCCTGCTACGTACGTTTCAACACTACTGTGTGTCTTTTTCAAGCATACCTGTAAAATTACGGAGTAAAACATGTAAAAACGAGTTATTTTCTCGGAGTATAACATGTGAGACGATGAGTCAATATTAATTTCAATGTCAATTTCATCGTCAAAAAAATTGATGAAATATAAAATGTGGAAGTTCGTTAAACTAAATGATTTTTGCTCGGTTTTCATCATTTTTTTCGATTTTTTAGGAAAATGGGTTAAAATACACAAAATACAAACCTAGTAAAATTATGCGGTGCAGTTCCGAAAAGTACTCAAGTCATATTGATTTCAAACTAGGTATACCCAGGTATTTTTACTCACTGATTACGAAAATGATAGTGAAAATACCCGCAAACTTGATTTTCAAAGTCAAAGAACCAAAAAACGGTGTTTTTTCCTTCATTTTTTAACTAAATTTCGATAAATATTGGTAAATATTTCTTTTATGTTTTTCAAACTTATCGCTTAAATCCATTATTTTTCGAGAAAAATGGGATAATGTTTCAATAAGTATATTTAGCCAAAACTCTAGGAGGTAAGTACTTTTTGGAACTTCATCCAAAAGTACTTACATTCCATTGAATTGAAACTTGGTATACCCACGTATTTTGACCCACTGATTACGAAGATGAGAGTGCAAATACCCGCAAATTTAATTTTCAAGGTTAAAACACCAAAAAAAATTTTTTTTTTAATTGGGCACTATAATTCGATCAATATTGGTTTTTGTAGCCTTCGAAAAAATACGTCTTTTATGTTATTTAAACGTATCACCTAAATCCGTTATTTTTTCGAGAAAAACGGGATAATGTGGGAAGGCACCCCTATGATTAGCCACAGCAATAATGAAGGTCACATACCTTCCCCTTTTCAACGTCTCTTGGAGGGCGGAAACGTACCCGTATGACTAGCCACAGAAATAATATTGGTCAAACCCCTACCCTTTTCCAACGTCACGTGGGTGGCGGGAAGGCACCCCTGTGACTGGTTACAGAAATAATGTATGTCACATACCTTCCCCTTTCCAACTTCTCGCAGAGGGCGGGAAGGCATCCCTGTGATTAGCCACAACAATAATGTGGGTCTCATACTTTCCCCTTTCCAACGTTTCGTGGGGGACGGGAAAGCACCCCTGTGCCTAGTACCAGAAATAATGTTGGTCACATGGGGGGCGGGAAGGCACATCTGTGACTGGGTATAGACATAATGTTGGTCAAACCACTACCCCTTTCTAACATGGTCACACAAATAATGTAAGTCACATACCTTCCCCTTTCCAATGTCTTGAAAAGTCAGCAATTCTACCCTTTTATACCAACAATTTCCTTTTTCATAAAAAAATAATGTTTTTTCCGAAAAACTGTATATAACGTAAAAGATGTATTTTTGGAAGATCTACAACTTTTTCTTGAAGTTTTTTGGGGTTTTTTTACCTTGAAAATGAAATTTGCGGGTATTTTCACTATCATTTTCGTAATTAGTGAGTCAAAATACATCGTTATACAAAGTTTCAAATAAATCGGAGAAAGGAAAACAATTTTGCTTCGTTTTCGAGAAAAAATAGATCGTTAATAATTAAAAATGAAAAAATCGTTTTTCTCAAAAACGCATCGTACGAAGAGAAACTGGAAGTGCAAGCACTTTTGGGTAGAACTTAATCGAGGCTAGCCGTGCACTGCTTTAACGAAATTATTATTTGGATAATTTTTGAAGAAGAAAATTATATTTTTAAACATTATAAGAAGAAAATTGTGTTTTTAAACATTACAAGAAGAAAATTATATTTTTAAATATTTTAGTAAATAAATAAAAAAAGTGCAGGCTGCGAGAATCGGACACACAACCTTACGGCTATGACGCCTGAGCTACCGGCTGTTCAGAAGTGTTTTTCGCCAAACTCTTTTTCTTTTTCGCCTGTGACGAATATTTTAAAGACGATTTTCTCGAAAACTGCGAAAAAGCGCATATTACTGCTTTGGAAAATTAATACTCAGGTAATGAGCTTTCATTAACAAAATTATGAACCGAAACTAAAATTGACAATTGGCGGTCTCTGCTTGTAAACAGTGACTGTATTCCCATATTTAACAACGTGCCCATTTCAAATAAAATAAAAAATATATATTTTACAAAAATTCGTTTCTTTATAATCAAAATGGGTATATATTTTTATTATTCAGGTTAAGCTTGAAAAATAAGTGAAATTTTGTTGTGCAATTACCGTATTAGGTATTATGATAAGATCTACATTATATGTATATGAGAATTACCCAAGTCGGGTTATCCAACTTTTCCTTGTAAGAATACAGAAATTCCCGGTTAAAAAATAATTTCTCGGCTTTTTCATGACAGCGAAAAATTCACAGACATTTCTCTTTTGCAGTTTTTAGGATTGAATTGCAGAATAAATTTGCTTAATAAAATTATTTCTTACCCATTCTCTGGTCTTGCTAAGTGAAATTTCTTTATCTCGCCTCTTCCTCCTGCTACTTTTCTGCTTCTTCTCAGCACGAAGAAACTTAAGTAGAGGCATGGTAGATCCACCAAAAATTAAGGTTGTAAATAATACTATGATGAGGGTAGTCGTAATAATAACATGCCTCGTCTCGTCACTAAAGTTTAAGTGAAGAGATAGCGCGTACGATATGGCACCTCGAAGACCGCTGAACCACATTATAAACATCATTTTTTTCGTTATTTTATGCTCTCGAAATTTATTTACGAGCAAAGCCAAGGGGAAGATGTTTGCAGCTCGTCCAATGAGACACAGGATTAAGGACCAGACAACCAAAGCTGGCTCAGCCTTTTAAAGGAAAAAAAAAAAACAAAAAAAAATGAATCGTGAACCAAACTTGATTAAATATTAAAAGTGAGTTATGTATCTTAATATAAAGTATCAGAAATAAATTTATTTTAAATTTATTATAAATTGAAAATCTGAATCAATTTTAATTAAACCTAGGATTGTTATACCATACAAATATTTAACGACATATCCTAGATTTCAGATTACTTTTAATTAAAGTAACGTTCGCGAAAAACTTTTTTTTTCAAACGTATTATAAATTTATTGTAAATGATATTTAAAAAAATAATTGCAGCTTACCCTGTGTCTAAAACTGAAGAGTGCCAGACCTAAATATGCGAAGACGCAAGTTTCTGCTATGAAAGCTAACGTTCTCATAGTTTGTTGCATTGTAATTTGCGTTACTGTTGATAAATTGAAATGAGTATAGTGAGACATTACAATTCCATTGAATAAAATTGCCATGATTCCTGAAAGTATATAATATACAAGACTGTAAAGAAAATTAAATAAATTTTATAGTAAAACAACCGTAGTAAACATTCAATAGGTGATTTTTAAAATTGTGTAAAGAAATATTGTGGGTATCATGTTATTAAAGATTTAAATAAAAATTATCTAAAGGTATGTATTTATTTAAATGAAATTTAAAAAATTGCTATGAACGTTAGATAGTAGGAATGCAAGAGAATTACAAGATATTAACATTTTTTAATATAGAATTTACATGCATTTTTAAATGTTTTATTTAAAATTGTATGATCTAAACATTTGATAAGAAAGCGCTTGTTTTTTAATTTTAAGTACTTATGCACTATCGTCGAAAATTATCTACACACCTGGTTTTCGAGATGTGGCTAAAGTCACTTAATTTTTATATTATTAACATTACATTTTTCCCTCATAATAGCAGGTATTGCAAAAAAAAAACGTCAAATTTCGATGTTTTCGAAAAATTCGAATAACTGTGGAAATAATGATCAGTTTTCAAGGTTCTTAGGCTCATTTTAAAGGTAAATCTCCATAGTACTTTGCTAAACTGTTTAGATGGTTTTGGGATTTTTTCCTTAGATTCTGTCCTAGGACGAATCATGGTGTAAAAAAGTATTAGAACTTCGAAAATGTATATACTTACAAACTTTGATTAAAAAAATATTATTTAGGATATTTTTATTAATTTTAGTAATATTTATAAAACGAGTACTGTTTAAAATTTTTGTCAATTATATTTACAATCATTATTTGAAATTTTGTGACTTCTTTGCATCAAGTTCAACCCTAAGGTGGAATCTAGGGAAAAAGGCATAAAAATATCTTAATAATTTAGCATAATACTTACTTTTAAAACGAGCCCAAGAACTTCAAAAAATATTTCCATCATTTCCAGAGTTATTTCAATTTTTCGAAAACATCGAAATCTGACGTTTTAAAAAATTGACGTTTTGCCTTCAACATGGGCTTATTAGACGCAGAATTTTATAACCTTTCCTACCGATATGAAAAAAATTTCATGTTAATATTATACAAATCAAGAAACTTAAGCATCAGCCGATTTGGAATACTACATTTGAAAGAGTAGCTATAATATCAGAAGTAGCTAATATATCAGAAAAATAGTTTATTCTACTTTTTAACAATTTTGAAAAGTACATAACTTTTTCAATGGTGATCAAAATTAAAAATGCCATTAAGATAATTTGCAAGTCCTTTTTTCATGAACCAGAATCTTTGAAAAAAAATATCTAAAACTCTTAATTTTGGTGTGTGCAAATTTTGAAAATGATCTAAATTTTTTAATTTTGGTCGGAAATATCTGTTTAACGAACTTGACCTTCATTTTGGGACCCTAAAAAAATGTATCGAAGGCTAATTCGATTGGACAAATCCTTCAAAAGTTAGCGTGGCTACAACATTCAGGTGACCATACATACAGCGACAAAATTGTATTACTTTTGGACTCTGTAAGTGCCGAAACGTAAAGACCCGTTAAAAACTAGATAACGAAAATTTGGACAATTACATTACACCCTCATGAATGAGAACGTAAAAATGAAATGTGACTAGTGATTGTTTCAAAAATACTGAAGAGCCAATCACTGTCTGTATAAAGGAAGTCACATCAATCATAAAAGCTCCCATTAACGCAAGTTTTTTCCCACTTTTAACAATTACATTAAAAAATATTTAAACCTAACATTGATTTCTTTCTTGTACAAATAAACTCACTTCAACATCCTATGCAAAATGCAATAATTATTTTTCGTACTCACGACGCATGCCAATTCTCTATTGTATTATAGACTACAAGAGTGATTAACTCTCGATCTCTCGTACAAGGAAAGAAATAAGATAAGAAACTTTTTATTCAGGGACATACCTGATAACTGAATTCCTTCGGCTAAGACATACGGTGCATAAGTAAACACCAGCATAATCCCAAACTCCAGAGACGGATTTTTTCTAAGATCCACGTGCTTCAATAATAAAGCGCTAATAAGTGCAAAAAGGACTCCGATACCAGCCGAAGCAAAAAACATTAAACAAAACCTATTAATTCCTAGAATAACAGCCTCGCTCGTAGTAGCTGCATTGTTTGACTCTAATATAGAAGTAGTTAAAACGATAGAAATTGCATCATTGAGTATAGACTCTCCGAAAACCAACATGTTTAAAACTGGATCAACATCTAAAGCATGGAAAATCGCAACCGTTGCTACAGGATCTACAGCTGATATTAAAGATCCGAAAGCAAAACTTTCTACGAAACTCAGCTTATATGCAACATCTGCGAGACCAAGTAAATATATTCCTGCTCCGATAACAAAGGCCGAAATAGTGGTACCTATTATAGCAAAAACCATAATGCTACCTATGTTTTGGAAAAAGTTTCCCTTGTGCAAATTGTAACCAGATTCAAATATGATCGGTGGGAGAAGCACAAGGAAGAAAGCAGTTGGTGAGAAGGCTTCTTCCTTTCGCCAATTAGCAATATTTTTATAAGACATTAAATTAATTATCATGCCAATCGCACCTCCTAAGAATACAATCACAACCGATTCTGGTAAGTATTGGAAATTCGTCTGCAGCATCAAATGAATCAGCAATATTCCCAGGGCCAAAACACAAAGTACGAAGAAAATTGACATTGAACTATTGTGTTCTTCCTCTGCAGAACCTTTGTCGGGTAAAATTGGTTCAGCTGGTACAATAGTCTTAGTACTAATATTTGTAGAATTCATTGCGTCAAAACTTTGAGTCGAACTGGAGTAACCAGCAATTTTTGCGGGCGTTTCAACGCTGGTATTCGATGCTGGAGATTTTGCTGTCGTTGAGCCTTTGTCATTCTGATCCTCGTGTTTTGAATTCAGAGTTGATCCTTGTCCGGTGGTAATTTCTTCCACACTGGACCTTGTTGCACTTTCTTGTTGCTCATTTTCTGGCTTTGCAGTCAACGAATTTTCATTTTGAACTGACAGGAAACAATCCGGTTGTGAGGTAATCATTTTTTGTTCCACATTCTTGAAACTGAAAGCCGCAGATGGCCCAACAATTAAGAGAATGGCGATCGAAATAATCATATGTTTAAATTTATGCGATTTAGCAAAGAGGTGCATTTTCTAAGACTTGTTACCATGATCCAGGGTTGGATCATGCTTGTTACATTTCATATATTGCGTTTGCGTGAAGGCTCTTTCACACGCATTCAAACGATTGCATATCCGCAACTTGCGGACTTGCGCAAGTCACGCGTTGTGAAAATAGAGATTTTTCCGTCTGCCGAAAAATCTTCGAATGGCGGTAGAATTTGAATCCTTCATTTTTTAAAAAGAAAATTTAATGTGTTTCAAATGATAGGCAAATGTATTGAGCTAAAGATAATTATATTATAACAAAATAATATTTTTGTACACAGGGGGTAATTGTGTTTTACATTTATGAACATAATTATATTATGCTTTTGAAAACAATAGCCTGTATAGGATAGGCGGCACGTCTTTGCAAAGATCTCTGTGCAAGCGGAGCTGACATAACCCCAAAATAACTTCTATAATTATTCTATAGTTATCGCCAAACTTGTACAGGCTATTGTTTGCAAAAGCATCGTATTATTATATCAATAAATATCAAAAATACTTATCTCCTATGCACAAAAATATTATTTTGTTGAAAAAGCCATACAAAACACGACAAATCCGAAACACATGCATACAGAACTTTGAGAGGAATCAGCTGATTTGCATGTGCTTGTTTTTTTCATCAAAACATTAAAAAATCTATTTAATGCCTCACCGTTATTCTTCCATAATTATCTTTAGCTCAATATATTTGCCTATCATTTGAAACTCATTGAATTTTCTATTAAAAATAATCGAGCATTCAAATTACCGCCATTTAGAGATTTTCCCGCTGACGGAAAAATCTCTATTTTTACAACTCATGACTTGCGCAAGTCCACAAGTTGCGTAACTGACATCGTGCGAAAGAACCCTGCATGATGAACCAGTCTACCTCGCGTAGTGTAACGGCCAGGGATGAGAAAGTAAAATACTCGTGGTAATTTACTTGGTTTTCTACGGTAATTTACGTGGTATTTTACGTCATCAGTTTTTTACATGATGTAAATTACATCTTATTCTATATGGGAGGGCGCCACCTCTGAGGCGGGAAATTGAACACTTGAGGCAGAAAGCCAATCAGAGGTTTCCTACATGTATTTTACATATTAGAGGTATTTTACGTAAGATACCTCCTTTAAGTATTGTACGTAAAAAACTTCCAGTCACGCGTAACTGCACATCCCTGATGGAATGTACGGAAGCCCGGAGTATTTTTTTGCTGTTGTTTCGCTTTAGTTGACATTATTATTTTTCAATGAACAATATTCGCTATGTGGATACCTCGTGCCGCCCTCTGATGGCTCACAGGACGCAATTTTCTTGGACGTCGTTACATGTAATTCAATAGCAAGTTTTAGCAAATATCAAATATTAGTGCAATTCAATCATAAATATGTAAAAGTATTTTTCTGTCTTTGATCTTGCCAGCGGCTTCTATCAGATTCCAATGAATCCCGCTGATGGACCAAAGACAGCCTTCTCTACTGAGCGTGGTCACTACGAGTACCTCAGAATGCCTTTTGGTTTCAAAGGTGCTCCGGCCACGTTGCAATTCCTGATGGATCAAGTATTGACGGGATTACAGGATATAGAGCTGTTCGTCTACCTTGATGATATAGTCATCTTCGCAACTTCTATTGAGGAGCATTCAGGTAGAGAGAGACGTCTGTTTTCACGCCCAGCAGCTACAGGCCTTCGTCTCCAACCAGAAAAGTGTGCCTTCCTTTCAACAAAGGTAAAACATCTAGGCCACATAATCACCGAGAATGGAGTTAGTCCTGATCCTGATAATATCAAGCCAGTACAAAATTTCCCGGTACCGAAAAATCCGAAAAACATTAGAGAGTTTCTGGGATTAGTCGGATATTACAAGAAGTTTATTGTGGACTTCGCGGATCGGAGAAAACCATTATCAGACTTGCTAAAAAAAGGAGAGGGATGAGGAGCAGCAGCGAAGTTTCGAAGATATGAAAGACAATCTCACTCACTCGCCTATTCTTCTATTTCCCAATTTTGAACAACCGACGCATCCGATTACGCGATCGGCGCCGTTTTAAGTCAGGGGAAATTGGGGCAAGATTTACCCGTAGCCTACGCGTCGCGATAACTCCACAAAGCCGAGAAAAACTATTCGACCACTGCGAGAGAGCGCCTAGCGGTTGTTGAGTTTGTTCGGCATTCTAGACATTATTTATACGGAAAGAATTTTATGGTTATCACAGATCATCAGGAAAAAACGCGGACGTGCTCTCTCGGAATCCGCCGGAGAAGAGTGATGCTTGCGCGGTACACGAGATTAGAATCTTGCCTCTGAATCTCGGGTCTGAAAAAGGGAAGCCTGGAAGACCTAGGAAAATATCCAGCAAAGGCGAGGATACAACTCAATGCGATAAGTCAGAATCAGGATCGCGTGAAGCAGGAATTGCCCCAAGTGTTCGGACACGAAATCAATCGAAGCCGAGACCTAATTATAAAGAACTTTTGGTCAGACAACAGCACAGTCTCCCTTGTTCTTCTTTGGATTCGGAATCGGAAAAAGATTCGAGACCCCGACCGCGGACCTCTTCTAACTCTTCTCCGATCGAGATGGTCGTCGAGGCTGAACCAGCGACCTTATGACAGCAGTCACTCTTTGCCCACCGGCACGCCTGTCTGGAGGCGGTCCTGTTGTGATTCTACCACCTGAAAAGAATCCTTCGGATTCTGAGTCAGTTTACACTGAAGTTAAATCCGAAGTGAAACAGACCGTACTAGAGTTTACTCCGGGAAGGATACATCTCCAAAGTCGCGAAAGAAAATTACTGTTGTGAGAGCCCGGAGTCTCTTGACTTTTCCAGCCTCCCTTCTACTTCCCAGTCGACCCCTCCGCACCGCCTCGTCCTGAACCACCGGACAGAAGTCACGTGAAACATAAAAAGCAACCACTAGCACCTTCTCGGAGAAACTCTAAAGAGAAGCAGAAAGTACAGATCAAACTGTACGAAACCATCCCACCTGAACGACCGGTACCACCCTCTATGAATGATACTTCTCTGCTACCACGTGACCAAGAACCGAACTTGATTATTACTCCTGACTTTCTAGCAATGTCAAAAGACAATTACGCGCATTTTGTCTACGTCGATTGCAAACTTACAGCCCACATAGGTTGTCTCTTGAGAGAGTTAGGTTATTTAGTGAGGTCATAATTAAATAACAGCACGCTAAAAAAGGCGCGATTATCGCCACCCAATCTGGAACTATTAAGATCTTTAGTTCAATCTCCGCGATTGCTTCTTCGATTTGTCCACGGAGGATGACATTTACGTCACGTTGCCCGGATTAAAAGACGCAATGCAAAGTACTGGTACCAATTCTATCCGAATCTCTAAAGCATATGATGGACTTGAGAGACTGCCCGAGAATGCACTTCGTAACATAATTCGAAGGGTGTTCGTGGGAAGCGATATTAATGTCACTTTGTGCTCCGGGATAATCGAAACGCCACCCCCCGTGGAAAGGACACAAAGGCGTTGGTATGACTTATCGTCAAATACGCGAACGATACTACTGGCCGCACATGGTAAGAGAGATCCAAGAATCCATAAAAACCAGGTATGCTTGGATACCTTCGGACCCTTACCAGAGACGCCTAGGGGAAGCAAGCATATTCTGACAATGCAGGACAATCTGACAAAGTACTGTCTTGCTGCAGCTGTACCTGATATTCATGCAACTACCGTAGCTGATGCCTTCGCACGAGAGTTGATTTCCGTATCCAGTTGCCTGAGAGCTATATTATTCGATCGTGGCATCTCTTTTATTAATCGAACTTTTAGTAAACTCGAAAAGATTTTGAAGATCAAGCAGCTATCGACTTCCGCACATCACCCACAGTCGAACGGAGGGCTCGAACAAAGCCATCAGGTACTATCAGACTACCTGAAGCATTGTTTGCGAGACTACGACGATTGGGACACGCACCTTTTGTTCACGATGCCCTCGTAATCTGCTTCGGTACACGAAGGTACACAGTACTCACCATATCACTTGGTTTTTGGCAAGGAAGCTCGTATGCCTTCGTCTTATCCACCTGAGGAAGTTCTAGAGACCTATGGCTCGTGCCTATGCGATCTCGTAAAACGCTTGGACGAAATTCGCGCTATCGCCTCTAATAAAATCATGAAAGCAAAGGTACGATCTAAACACTACTATGATCGTCACTTGAATGAAAAAATGTTTGAGCGTCGTGATTTGGTTTTGAAACTGAAAGAACCCCACGAGCACAAGTTTGATCGTTATTATAAAGTGCCTCTAAAAATTGCGGACGTAAATCCGCGAAATGGCGTTTTCTTAAGGGTCCTACAAAGCGAAGAAAGGATCTTTAAACACATGGATACGATCAATCATTTCTACCCGGACTGGGAAGATGTATGTGAATATAATTAACGCTCTTCTGAAAAGCTTTGTTTATAAATTTCCAGAGATTTCCACAAATCATAGGTCACACTGACCAATGTAAATAAATTTTACAGGTCATCAAATATAACTCGTGCCATACTCTTAAGAAGGAGGTTAATCCTTACCTCATTCTTAAGAAGGAGGTAGAAAATTTCAAAGTTTAATTCCTCGTGATTTTCAATCCAGTGTGATCTGAATCTTCAAAATTCTAATAAGTGTCAATTTTTGTCAAAAATTTATTTTAAAAAATATATATATATATTGAACACTTTTAATAGTAACTCTCAATCTTTGAATATCATAGTATGCAATTAAGATATCATTCTTAATCAACTAATCAATTATCCCTTTTGAATGAATATAATTCGGCTTTTATTCCTCAACTTTTTCCTAAAATTTGAAATAACATTGACCATTTCTTTTGTTAAAACCCTGAACATATTTCTTTGTCATCAAATTTGTTCGTACAACCATGCAATAAAATTCACTGCATTTGGGACTGTTAATCCGCAAGCAGAAGTTAGAGGTTTATCATAGAGTTGCTCTGCTCCAGGTCAGGCCAAGACCCAAGTGTCCCTCCGCCTACCTTTATATCGTCCGCTGTGTGATGTCATGGAAAATTGTGGTCATTTAGCTCAATTTGTACATTTTAGGCCTCTCTCATTCCTTTCCTCCAAAGTAATCACCCTCGACTGCCCCTTCCAGATCAGCCCTTGCCAATCTTCCAGGAGTAGGAGAAATACTCATGCAACCCGGGTGTTGTCTTCGGTTCAACGATTTTCGATTCGTTACAGACTGGAAAGACTGCGTTGTGAAACTAACAGTATAATCCCATTAATTATTGCCCGGACGTATCGATTCGTGATTATCCAATTAACATTTATTTTAATATTAAATTCGTTCAGCAACTTTGTCCGATAAATATCGGTAGTGATAGTGTAAGCATTATCTAAAATTTCATTGATGACTTTTCTTCGACGATCGATCTTCTGTCAACTGGTATGGTAATGTGAAATACATTGCATTAATATTTTCTTTTCTTCCTATAATTATCCTTTTTATCCATAATTCTCGCAATAGAAAAAGAAAAGCAAGGTGGGTTTCAACCCTTTAGATCTGGTAAGTCCCACGTTTTCCAGTCTCTTAGCCGCTCGAGGGACTCGAATATTATTATAAATTAGAAAGGGAAATTAAAACTTCTCAACCCTTTCACCTTCACGATTAACTCCGTGGCGGAACGCAATTAAAATATTTCAATATCAAGCATTACACCACTATTATAACGGAGTTATCAACGAAGGAAAGTAGGGGTTGGAGGGCTGGTGCGATTTTGGTTTAAAATCACCATTTTCAAATTTTCTTTTCAGTAACATATTCAGTTTCAAATGCGCTCTATAGCTCTAGCAAAAAAATGTTTGCGCTAATTATTTCACGAAAATACGAATTGGCGAGAGGGGGGTCTGGTGTAACGCTGGCGTTGAAACCCCCATTATGCACTAATAATCATTTTTTAGTGGTGCGATGAAGCGCATTGGAAGTCCTTCGGAATGAGCCAAAGAGGATTAAGGAATATGAATTAGTACTCGAGATACGTGAAGCGTGTCACCAGACCCCACCCCCTCGCCCGCGGAAGGTTATAAATTTTCCGGTGTTCTTTTAGAGTAGGAACTTTTCAACTGAGCGCATTGGAGATCGAATAGAGTTGTTTTTCCGCGATTTTATTTCTTCAAATGTGGAAGTTTGAGTTATCACGGGTTAGCACTTGCCTCCGATGTTTAGAACTTAACAAATTTGTGATTTTTTATTCGATTTGAAAATTTCCGATGGTGCGATGGAGCGCATTTGGAGTGGAATATGCCCAGAACAAACTGGGAGTAACAAATGTTGCAGGTAATGTGCGAAGTGAGGTCCAGCAGGGTAACTGCGACTAGGGTAAGCAAACCCTGGTAAATCGCAGATATCTCTAAAGGACTCCGCTAGAGGCAGCACGTTACAAGCCTGTAACGACGGAAAGTTGACCTCAGTTGCGAGTAATCAGCTGACTATTACCCAGCTTGAACGATTACCAGCAACACTTTGTACTCCCAATTTTTTTCTGTGTGTTTTGCAAGTTAAATGTGATTATTAGTGCATAATGGGGGTTTTAACGCCAGTATTGCATCAGCCCCCCCCCCCGCCAATTTGTATTTTCGTGAAATAATTAGCGCAACAATTTTTTGGTGGAGTTATAGAGCGCATTTAAAACTGAATGAGTTACTGAAAAGAAAATTTGAAAATGTTGATTTTTAACCAAAATCACACCAGCTCCCCCCCATTTTGCTTCGCCTTATAATAGTGGTGCAATGATCGTTACTAGTGGTGCAATGGAGCGCATTTGTGGTGCAATCGAATGGGTTTGTGTAAGTATAAAAAAGTGGGGGGAGGCGCTACTGCAACGGACCTCTATACTACTAAGCTTTAGTTGAAAATAAAAAATCCGTTTTTGAGTAAAATTGCCAAATTGAATATTTTTGTTTAAAACTGTTAATAATAATAATAATAATAATAATACTTGTTAATTGTAAAGAGTTTTTAGACACTAGTTGTAATTTTTTTGAATAAATCTCAGCAATTCTAGTTGAAAAATTGGTTTGACCACACAAAACGACGCTTTTGACTGTTTGTTTATATAAAGTACCTGCAACATTATGTAAATTATGTATGTTCTTTAAGTATATCTGCATTAAATATGATACATAGCGAGTTTATGCATTTATTTTTTTCAGTGAAAAAAATTTAATTTGCAAAATTGCCCTTTCTGTCACACTTTGCGTTAAATAAAAAATTACTAACAAAAAATTATTTGGAAATTATTCAGCTGAAAATTGCACGGAAAGCCTGAAAAAGTATGTTTTTGTTGATTTATTTGAAAATCATATGTTGTATAATTGAAACAACATTGTGACAATTTTTCAAAAATAAGTGCGAAAAAAAGAACAATTTTTATAGGAAAATACAAATAAAAACAATAAACAAATATTTTGATGCAAAAACTGTAAATTCTTTCATACTTTCTTGTAAAATATTAAAACTACAATAAAATACAACAATTTATAAAAAGTACAAAAAAGTACGAAATTCGTCCAAATAATAGACAAAAGTTCTAATTTCCAGTATTTCTTTATGCAATTTATTGTATTTATTTGTATTTTCCCATAAAAATGGTTCTAGTTATTAGTATTTATTTATAAAAAATTTCCACCTGGGATTGAAATCAAAATCTCACTTGATGAGAAAAAAATTAATTTGTGTGAAATTTTGGATAACAAAAAAAAACCAACCTGATTTATATGTTTCATGTGGTCCACTGGTAAGTAAAATAACAAAATTCCACTGATTTTGAAAAATATCAACAAGTATGTTTTAACTTATTTCGCCCTTTTTTCGATTGTTCTCGAGAAGGGCTCTTTCAATGAAAGAAATTAATATTATAAAAGGGGGCATTTCACAGAGATCTACAACTTTTATTTAAAAAAAATTTCAATGCAACCAATAATTTTGAGTTGAATCTAGAAAAACGTGTTTTTCGGGGTTTTCGGGGCAATTTTGACCGAATCCCTTACAAATTATTTTTTTTGCCGAGATAATATTTTACGCGATTGCTCTTTTCGTGAAAGGTAAAAGAATAGGACCTCAAGGACTTTCATTGTCTGAAATTTGTATTTTACATTAGGCCCGAGAGTCTATTTCCTCAAGGGATTTTTCATTTATTGTTATTATATTCAGTCGTTCGTAACCGAGTTGTAACGTTTGTCGTGGCAAGCATATTAGTTACATTTTTCACATATAGATTTTTTTTTTAATTCAGGCCATGTAATACTTACCCGATTCCTACCTAACCGACACTTAGGAACATTTGTATGACCCTAAATTTCTGGAAACACAACAAAAAATTTCCAAACATTTAAAAAAATTGAATTTTATTTGTAATTCATTCCCAAATTTTCAGCTTGTTATTTCAATTCATTTGGACGTAAGTTATTGCACACAAAAATGTCGGTAAAGTAGGGATCGGATAAGGATGTATGACCAAAGGACATGACATTAAAAAAAAAGTAATTTATAATCCAGTATAGGATTCCTAAACATTTGTAGTGTTCATTGTACTGAATAGACTTGTATGCATGTAAACCATAATCAATAAAGAATGGGCGGCTATTAACTCAATGGTCGTTACGTGTTTCTTTATCGTTTATGTTCTTAGGATTCCATTGTATTCAAGTGAATTTTTTACCAGTAAAAACATAATACCTAAATGACATGTCAGCCGTTGGAAAACTCTAAAAAAATATTTTAAGCATACAATTGCTTAAAAAATATTATAAGAGACTAAAAATTGATTATATATTTAAGGCTGCGTACTATGTTGTATCAAGAAAATAAATAATAAACAATCCAACAAATTAATACATCTGATATTTTTCACAGGAAAAATGTTCTTCTCTTTAAACCTACAGGATAAAAAATCTACTGATTTGACGTAAATAAAAGAACAAATTTGTTTCAACAGGTAAAAAGCAGATTAAGACCATGTGACGAGTGGGTCACGAGACCGTTTTCCTACCTTACCGACACTTTTTTTATTTTTAAACTTATTTTCACACAAATAGCCACATCTAGTTGAAAATTTGTGATAATAAATAAGAAGCACTAAGAAACGCGGCTCTGGTCCTGAATTTGTGTAATTATGAAAAAAGAAAAAAAAAATATTCACAAAAAAAACTTTTTTCATAATTATAAAAATTTAGGACCAGAGCCGCGTTTCTTAGTGCTTCTTATTTATTGAACATAATGTAGAAAAGTTCAGATTTTGGACGAAATCGAGTGCGAAGCACGAGATACGTGATGAGAATGTGTTCGTTGAAGCCAAAGAAGCTTTAGCAAAAGAGAAGTCATAACCACCAAATTACAGATGTCGATAATTTTATCTTTAATTTTAAAAGGTCTGGGCACAAATGTGGGGCAAATACAAGGACCGAGGGCGAAAACCAACAGTCGCGCGCCTTAGGCGCGCTTAAACTTGCGTTGAATTAACACAAAAAGACAATTAAAATTAACATAGCATTGCAAGTGCATACTATACACATAATTTTAATAGGCCTGCGCTTTTCGGTGCATGTGCACTTTAAAACGTTGTATTTTCTACATAACTTTAAAAACTGTCACATCTCATGGGCAGGATCTTCCTTTCAAGAATAACTAATCTCTTTAATTTTATTTTCCTCATTAAATTTTTTTCAGTCCAATATTATTTAATTTGTATTATAAAGTAAAAGATACATCATTAACTTGTGAAATTTATTATTTTGGGTTCCTTTTCAGCAAGAGAAGTTCTTTTTTGTTGCAACTTCATTTTTTTATATAGTTTTTTAAGGGAAGGGGGCCTCCAAAAATGTGTTAAAACTGGGCTGGCGTTGAGTTCGAGTTTAAGATTATCGCTAAAAAATTCGAACAATAGCTCAAAAGTCAGCAAGGTTTTCATGAATGTCAGTACTACGGGGTTTCTTAATGTGTCACTGTTTACGAATTTAAGATAAAGTTTTGAAAATTGCATATGATAAATCGAATATGGCGCCTCAACTTTTGCAAAATTAATAAAGCAGATATTTATGAAATTCGAGACTAGGCCCTACGTTTCTTTTGGCCACTCTTTAAAATATTTTTTATGTTACCACACTTTTACTATACGAGTGTAAGGCAAAATTGAAATACGTGTATTCCAATTTTGAAGAATAAGCACCGTTTGTTATACAAGTATTGCGATTTCACTTTATAATACCGGTATTGTAATTTTGCCTCACTCTCATCTTAGCCCGTATAACAGATGAGTGACCCTCGATTAAATTAAGATGAGAATAGGGTCCTCCACAAAAAAAATCATTAGCTTAAAGTTTTCTTTAGAAACGTTGCCTTCTAAAGAATGCAAATTTTAAATTGAAACCTAATTTTGTTTATTCTATGATTTGTAATAATTAATTAAAAAGTTACAAAATATCGACCGGAGATCTCAATTTTTTAAACGAAAGATGTGGCGCCCTCATAGCGCAAAAACGTGGTGTGACATCATGTGCTTCATAAAAATGTCGTAGTTAACATATGTGCTAAAAGGATTTATTTTATAGATTATCCGAATGTATGGCTACATTAAAGCCACAATAACGATAATTTATTTTTTCGCGAGGTGCTCCAGTTTCCACATTCTGCTTTCAGCTCTTATACAAAATGTAAAGTAAACATTTCAGTGCATATTGTATATTCTAATTGAAAATTAGGAATTTATATTTTATAAGTTTTTTAATGCACATGACAACAAAGTGAAAGAATGTCTAGTTTTAGTTCTTTGTACGTAAAATTTCAAGATGGCATTCTGAGTGATTTTAGAGTGAATACTTTCATATTGAAAAAATATAAACATATACAGTGGATGACCCTATTGTATCTCGCGCGTAACGGACTCGACTTAGAGCTTGGCGGTCAGGCTTCGATTCACCGAGCCCGTGGATGTCGATTTCTTACAAAAACTTATTTTCGCAATATTACAGAACATGTATGGCAATATTACAATACCATAATTTGAAAAGTAGAATATCATGTATTGGAACGTTACCCTACGTCTCGAAAATAAACTTCCAATACATTTAATGGAAAGATCCAACAGAAATTTTTTTGCAGTGTTGGCTTTACTTAAACTCGGCAAAAACTTAGCTCATCTCGAGCAAGTTCAAGCTGAATAAAAGTTTGCATCCCACTCAAATCTATATCTAGTAATAATATTCTAAGATAATGCAATAATATAGCATTCATTGAGAATACTTACAATTCCTTGAGGAAGACCTAAGTCATAGGTCGGAGGTTGCGAATTGGGTTGATAAGGACCTCGTGCGTACCTTAAGATACCCAATTGTTGAGCCCTTTTAATACCACACTCTCCTAGCCCACGAAGTTGGATCCAGTAAGCTCCAGCTGGCTGATCGGCGTTAACGATGAAGTCGTATCTTTCGCCTGTGAAGGAGAAATCGAATAATTCGTCCAAACTTAATTGGATGCAGCGAGCACTGGCGGAAATCAGCTTGAGGAATAAAACATCGAGACTACTCGAAAACCGACCGTTCTCAACAACAATGGAACGTGCCTCATCACGGTCGATTTTAGGTCAAATCACGGCCGAAGCGAATTTGCAACGTTCGTAATCTTACATAATGATAATTAGAGGGTTCTTGAAAATTCCGCCTACAATTGATCGAACAGTCGGAGAGAAAGTTACGGACACGTTTCTGATCTGACGTTGATCAAAATTATATGTGATATACAAAAAGTGAAAATATCCATAATAATGCCCACAATTCATGTCACTATAATACGTATGCTTTGATGCATTATTTTTTTGGAGGAAACCATATTCCTCAAAGTAGTGACAAAACAAAAGGAGGAAAGAAGTGATATAAAAAAGGCATCAAGAAATATAAAGCAATCGCGAGCTGAAAAGCGAATGAAACAAAAGAATAGTACATGCAAAGGATTAAAAATATAATATTCCGAAAATTGATATCTAAAGAATAAACTTTTTTCAATATAGGTACAAATCACACGATATTCATTATATTATCTGACAATCTAATTAAGTGATGTGATTGTAACACAATAATATTAAAATGGACTGTTAATTTCAATTACTAAGGTGGACTAAGTAAACAATTAGGTGGTTCCAATCAAACAATTGGATGCTATGGAAATACCAAAATAATTTAAATAATTGGACAAAATTTTGTTTGAATTATTGGAATCAACAAAATTTGAATTAGAACAGAAAAAACTCGTTTTTTGATGAATTAATGAAATTTTGTTGAGTGCACAAAAATGTATTACAATTACCAACATTTTAAGAAAGACACAAATTTTGTTTCTATTATATAAACCAAATCCTTTGTTGTCCCAACTAAATATTTTTCTTCTGGTTGTTTAAAAGTTGTAATGTTTAAAGTTATTTGGTTCTCATGAGTGGAGCACTCCTTGCAAAAAATTGGTTGTAATTCCATAATGCATAATTTATCTGAAACGTTGAAACAACTGAATTTTACATTTCGAAACTTCGTATCATATAAATCATCATACTCTCAAAAACTATATCACTTGATACATACTAATATTGTAAGTTTTATAGTATCAGAAGCATTTATGAATAATTTTATTTAAAATATAAAACAGTCCCATGTAACGAGGGTCGCGCGTGGCACCCTTAGTCAGGAGTGCATTAACAATTTTTGTTCACAAAAGAGTACTATATTAGTTTGAGCAGAACTTAAAAATTGTGGAACAATTCATGAAGCGGAGTTTAATATAACTTCTCGGGTGATATTATTTGAAAAAAAAATGTAAAAAGTTTCATATTTGACTTATTCCTTTAGTGGGTTGTCATAGATACATGACGCGGTGGCCTGTTCTCCGATATTCATGCTTGCCTGACACAGCTGTTTTTTTTCTAGAGTTATTTTCAACACCATTCCTTTGAAATATCTTTCTTGTTTATACAGGTAGCTCAATAATAAATCGTACAAAATTAAAGCGGACGGTTTAGTGCATGAATAGTTTAATTTTGAATAATCCAAGCTGGATTTTGGCGTAGTAAAAAATCAAACTGTGAGATCGCGCGAAGTATTCTCAATTAGGCAAAAGAACGACTGCATATTCACGCTCGACCCATCTTAATACCTGAATGCGAATGATTTAACATTCAATAATCATAGTAGAATGATTTAATTTCGAACTCACCAGAGAAGGAAATAATAGTGTTGATCGGAACTGGATGAACAGGCTCTCCATCCGCGGCTATTAGTGTAACTGTGTGACCTTGGAAAGTGATTTGAGCTGGACATACTGAGCCAAACGAGTTAATGAGACGGAACCGGTATCGTCGGCCTGGTGTAATGGTGAAGACCTCCAAGGGAGTATTGGTCATGAAACCTGTGTTTGGGTCCTGAAAAAAGTTTATTGATAATAATGTGATTGAATGTTGGTTGATAGGAAGGTACAGATAATCTTAAAAACTATATTTTATAGACATTTATATGTGAATTATTCATCGTTTACTGCTGCTTTAACACTTACTCTGAACTGTCCCTTTCCATTGATGAGGACTGTTTCAGGGTCTTGGCCAACATTAACAGCTAGACGTCCGGGATATCTTTCTGCAGCATCTTCGTGCATCCAGTCACTGATAAGTATTACGTGAGTCGTCAAATCATAATCGTAGAGGTTGCTGTTGGGATCTTTGCTGGGTGGTTGTCGAACAATCACACTTCCATAAAGACCATCCATTTTCTGCAATCCTGTATGCGCGTGCCAGAAATGCGTACCAGCATTACCTGCAGTCCACTGATACCTATAGATTTAGATATTGCACACTTGAATTACTTGCATAATATAGTGTTGCAGTACGACACCTTTATACAACAACCACTTAACGACACCTCAAGCAAGTTCTTCCGCGACTTCTTGTCACTTGAACTCTCCGGGGATAAGGGAATAATTCTACACTTGGTCAGTATCACGGGTAAGGGACTTGAAATCAGTACGGGATGTTGTTGTCATTCCTTGTGTGGAAAGTTACTAAAGAAACTTCATTAAACCAGAACTAAGGAAGTTGTCTTAGAAGAATTACGACAGTATTCTGTAAATAGAAGGTATAGTTCTGAAAACCTAGTAGATTATACTTCCCTTTAGAGTTTGATATCCTCAACTTAAATATGAAAAAATATACTTAGGTTCATTAAAATGTTGCTGGGAATGCAATCTATTAGGTACTTGATTTCTCCAATAGAACTTTAAGTGCCTATAATTCAAAGTGACAAAGTAATCCATGGCAAAAAATTGAAAAAGGGGTGTAAAATATTCAATTGATGAAATACAATATCTATAAAGACTATTTTTCGCAAAGTTTGCGTAACTGTGAGACTGGCCAAGTGAGTAATTAGACTTAACTCGACAAAGATGATCAATGGCAGTGCTTAAAGAAAGAGAAAAATGTGCTTAATGAGCTTGTTACTTGAATTAAGGAGAATGCCGATGCATAGAAGTATTGTTTGGTTGCAGGCTAAATAGTGAATCATTTTTAAGAGGAAGAAGAGGACCATACCTGAAAGTAGTTCCTTGCATAATAGGACACTGAGTAACGAACGGAACACCGTCGTAGTATTGAGATCCTCTTTGGAAAAGTCCGTGCCAGTGAAGGGTGACTTCCATTCCCTCAATATGATTTTCCACGTCGATTACGACTTTATCACCTTCACATACTTGTATACTGGGCCCAGGTATCATTCTGTTTGCTGTTAAGATTCCTCGCTCAACTCCATCAGCTAAGACGCACTGGCAGTGACTCCAGACGGTGTTAGTTGCATTGGGAGTACAAACTTGACAAGCACTGTGGATACAATTATAACATATATCACAATATTTCTATCCCTGAGCCTATACACCGTGACCAGGAATATCTATATTTTAATTGCATAGCTCAGTCTATTCCTCGTTCATTCAAGTCAATCTTTTTCAATCCCATAGTCAAAATCATATATAGCATATATTTTTCAATCCCCTCTTATCCATACCAACTTAACCCTCATCTATCCAAATACATTTTTTGCAACATCCACTCTGAAAGTGAGGACTTTCATCCCTCTAAATAATATGCGAAGTGCTTCAATCTAGCATAATGTGCGAGAATAATAATGGCGTATGCGCACTTTAAAACATATCTATTTTGCAAATATTGACGTGCATGCACACTTTAGAAGTCAGTAACTCAGCATATCGGCAAAGCAAACATATTTTTTAATATTCTCTAAAGAAAAGACACAAATTTGGCTCAAAAACATCATACGGGATCCGAAATTTGGTGAACAAGTGTGAAAAAGTACTAAATATTTTTCTTGGGCAGTTGTTGCATAAAATAGCGTGTGAAAGACGATTGCTAATAGTGTAGTTTGCAGCATTGGCCTTCTACTCTTCGCACTCGTTTCCGGCTCATGCTGCAAGTTTCACAATCGTCGGCGATTGCTTATATTGCGCCCTTGTATCACAGATAGCTATTTTAACGCAGGGATAGAAGATGATTTACGTTGATAGACGAGTGATAGTCAGCAATAGGAAAGAAAGGATTAATGCAGATATTCGGATAATTCTTTAACAGGAATCGAAAAAGACTGACGTGGATGAGCGAATATTGGTAGAGATAGATAAGTAGGGATTTAGAATGATAGGAGCAGACGAAGCGATATAACAGGATTGATGTGGATATACGAGGGATAGTCTGTGATGGAAAAAAATGTATTGGAAAAGATAGGTTGAAAATTATCTTGACAATAGAATAGAAAATTATAGACAAGGGAAAGGATGGGATAAATGATTCCTATCAATTTCTATCGTTTCGGTACAAAATGATTCAAAAGGATCAGATTGCTATCTTTTTAATTTCAGCAGGGCACATTATTTTAAGATGTCCCTTTTGATAAATGCATGACTAGGTCAAATTTGACAAAAAATAAATACCACCTCATTGATAATGGAGAATGTGATACAATTTTTCTTGTCAATCCTCAGTTCTAAAAATGTCAGGAAATTGTTAAGGTTACTTACGCTCCAAGTACAGTGTACATCTCCAAAGTGAAGTGGTAGTAACATATCCTAGGTGGCTCGCCCTCTCTGCAGGCACGGGCACACTCATCTGGAGCCGATAATGCCGGATTCCTCCGAAGTTCTGCCGTAGCTCTTTCACTATAATCAAGAGGTCTCGTCCTGGGTGGCCTCACAGTGACACCACGACTTCCCAAGTTGTCGATGCCCCCAAATCCACTTTGGAAAACACCAGACGCTGGGTGTGTTTGTACTAGGCCGTGTGCGGACGAGAAGAAACTTGGATCATTTTGGGGAAATAAATTTCCGGTTTTGATTGCTGGACTCCAGAAAGACGAGGACGCCGTTTGATCTGCGGTTCCTGCGGAAACATCTGCAAAAACAAAAATAATTGTAGTGCTGATATCTAAAGCTCAATTTCTCATATTATGAATATTCTAAGACTAATTTATAATATTTCAGTTTGTTTTGTGGGTTGAAAATTGAAAAATTACCACACGAGTGGCTTCTGGAAAAACCTACATGGAAAGGGCATGAAGAAACATGAGTAATAACAGTATTCACAAAAACTGCCAAGTAAAAAAAGTTGAATAGATATAACGCGAAAACGAATTCAGAATAAGTTTGGTGTATTCGATTTGCTGCCATTATCGAATTGGACAATTCAATTCTGCAATGCATTAGGCTCTATCCGGCCGAGTTTATTTTATGAAATGAAGGGAAATCATAAGTTTTTCAGGGTAGCGATGAGTATAATTATGAAAAATAAAGTTTCCCAAATACATTCGTGCGGTTTGGTCGAGCGATATTAATTATTTAACTGAACAGAGTGATATTAACCAAATTTTGAGTCCGATTCGGCAATACACATGATTTGTTGACAGAATTAATTCTGCAAGGTGTAGAGCGATGGACGCGGTGGGTACCTGGTAACTTCATTGCCGATAGTTGGTAACCCACCGCGTTCATCGCCCTGCACCTTGCAGAATTGAGTCTGTCAAATCATGTGTATTGCCGAATTGGTAGATAAGAAAGTTAAATAACTGGCATAAGTACAGTTAAGTAAGTTGGAGGCGAAGTGCCGTTATTTAACTGTCGTACCTATATTTTAGGATTTTCGAATAAATGTGATTTTCAGACATATACCAAGAATGTCAATTTTTTTTACTTGTTTGACTGCCTGATACGAAGGAAAAAGTTCGTGCATTGTATTTGGAAAAATTCCATGAAAATAGTTTTCAAAATACATATAAATCAGTTATCGCCATATGGACGTAGGAACTGGAAGGGCCCAACCAGGTGGAAAAGTTATGTATACTTTATATGCAGTGGAAAAAACACTGATATTTTTCATTGGTTTTATACAGATAAATTTATTAAGCAAGTGAAACATATCACTGTTTTGTCCACTGTATATAATCTATATATGGGTTTTTTCACATGGGCAACGTGACTGGTGCACGGGGTAACCCGCAATCAGTATTGAGCAGCGCCACCTACGTGGGCCATACCTGCGAAACTTGGGAGAAGTGGAAATCACAATTTTCACCCAAGCTTGACTCTAGCTTGGCACCCACAGTAGCACACTTGGACAAAATATTCACCCAAGCTTGACTCAAGCTTCGTACGGCGTACGCCAACGCCTCGCCACGCGTTCAGCAGCGCCACATATTGAGCAGCGGCATCGCTACTTCAGGCTCAGTAGATAAGAAAGATTTTGATTACAGTGCGTTTCCATAGCACTAGGAGACCTTAGACCGTAGCGACATCTCTCGGAACGCTGGTGTAATAAGCGCGTCAAAATACCGACCAAACTTGTGAAAAGTGGCCATAACAATTTTCACCCAGGCTTCACTCAAGCTTGGCGCCAAGCTTGGGAGACTTGGACACAATCTTCACCCAAGCTTGACCCAAGTGTCGGTGCTGTTAGGGAAAGGAAAGACGCATTCAGTAAAAAAACTGAATCAGGAAAAAATCTTACAAACCTCACTTCTCGTCTGTAAGCTTGATGTTTTCTGTAAAATTAATGTTTTTTAGAAGAATTAAGAAATTCTTTCATTTCTTCAGTGAATTATGAACTTATTGGTTATATATTACTATTATTCGAAAAAAGTGATATTGGTATAATAAATATAATATTATAAGCTCTAGAAAGCGTAGTTTTTTACTATAAGGGGTAGTATTTTTATCTTATTGCGTCAATTTTTTTTTCCTGAGCGTATGGTACCAAAAGTTGCATTACCTGGCAAACAATTATTATATTTACGAAAATCACCAATAATTAATCATTTTAATCATTTTGGGACACTTTAAGGCCCCAGGACCACGGTTTAAAATTATTTTAAAAA
This sequence comes from Andricus grossulariae, assembly GCA_011634705.1. Taxonomy (NCBI): domain Eukaryota; kingdom Metazoa; phylum Arthropoda; class Insecta; order Hymenoptera; family Cynipidae; genus Andricus; species Andricus grossulariae. The sequence continues at coordinate 5,060,377 of JAABKJ010026545.1, read as the reverse complement.
GAAAAGAAAAATATGCATATATTTTTTCACCCAATAGAACAAGTTTAGGGCGTGCGTCTTGAAAAAAAGAACATTGCGTTTTTTAGGACACCCTACTCTATACGTTAGTTCCTATTATTTTCAAAATATTCTTTTTTCTGAGTCGGCTAAGCCTTAAATTCCTGTGAGTATTAATATTAATTTTGTTAATATTCCTTATTTATTTTGTGAGCTTTTTGATCTGTATAAGCTTTTTTCAGTTCCCAAGTTTTTTTCGGTTCGCGAGTTTTTTTTGGCTCGCCAGCTTTTTCTTGTCTGGTTCGTGGCTCGACCTAAACCGCATTCAAAAAGCTCGAATCGCACGGGACGAGCTCTTGCATACTTCTAATCTTTGTTTTTTTTTCTCTCTTATGCCTATAATCATTTTCTATCCTAGTCCTCTCCTCATTTCTAAGACCTTTAATATTCATCTTTTTCGCGTATGCTCGCTTCTTCTTGATAACACCCATACAGATTTCATCATTCGACCAACGATCTCCAATAATTCTGCCTACAACCGCAGTACCACGCACTTCAGATTCTGTCTTGAAGATGGTATCTCATAGTACTATCCATGCGCTCTCAATATTCTTATTTTCTGATTCCGTATCCCAGCCCCCTCTATGATGTATCTTAACTTATCACCATAGTCCATTTGTACTTATGGTCTCTCCAAATTCTCTATTTTAACTCGCAACTGCTGCCACTCCTTAACTCTTCTTCGCCTCCATCCTTGGCCTAGACTCATTTTTGAAACTATAAAGTCTTCTGAATCTCACATCCGCTATAAGAAAGTAAATCATATTGTGGCGCTCACCTCTACCAAGTATACATGTGGATCATCTTATATTTGAACCAAGTATTCTTACTAAACAAGCACTTCAATGCAGTAATTTATATCTCTGAGTAAAATCATTCTTTCCCCAGGATCATGAGTACCTACAATGTCATTTAACGAGACTAAGAAAAAATCTTTTACAGCACTACTTTCACCGTCAACTGGAGCGTAGCATGCTATAATAAATAGCCTTTTTATTCTCACTTTCATTTTAACCCATAAACATCTGGGAGGTATGTACACATTCATACTTTTTGACATGCTATATTTGTTATCTCACTTATCTTTTATGATGAATTTAGACCTTTAAAAAATGTTGAGTTAGAACTTCAAACCTGTTAACTTTTACATATTGGTCTTAAAATTCAAAAGACTTCACTTTTTTGTTCTCTTAAAAAATTAAAGGATATTTTTAAAATTTTGAACATATGCAACTTAGCTTATGAGAAACTACAATATCGAGATTCTGTTGAAGGTTATAACTTTAAAAAATTCGGGAATTGCAATATTTTTTATTTTTGAAGTAGATTCTTAGGCAATCTAATTGTTTAAAATAAAACACAGTCTAAACAAGTCGTATCCAATGTATGATTGTGATTGATTCTTATAACAATAAAAACAATACATAACAAAATACTGCAGGTCATTCGTGTATAATATAATATTTTTTAAATTAGTATTTTTTTACCTAAAATGGCCAAGATTTCTCCACTTATGTGAGTTTAATAGTAATATTAATTGCTTGTCCCTCAGATTTGGCATTACGTCATCATAAAGTGTAGATTGTCTAAATGGTTTATCAAGGTTTCAACTTCAACAATTTTTTTCGATCATATAGTATAATGGTTACTATTATAGAGATCTATCCTCATTATATAAAATCACATGACAAATTTGAGAAAAAAATAACGGTAAACAAAGTCCAGATGACATTGGCACATAGAAATTGGTCGATGAAAATTTGGGCGTTTTGATTATTGAGGAGGATTAAAATAATCCCAATGATGATGATGGGTCACAGTACGTGGACTTCCGAAAATCATGATTATCAAACCAGCAACGATCAGTAACAAAGCACACAGTATCAGTTCTACATCTTTAATTTTGTCACTAGATTCTTCTCTGCCCACCCTTGATGCTATATAATTAACAAATTGTCTCATCGTTCTAGTTCCAATGATTCGGAGAGCCTTCAACAATTGTTGCGTGGTTTCTGTTATATTTGGTTCTGTTTCGACTTGTTGAGTGGTGGGCGAAGCTAGGCAAAAGAATTGAGCTGGTATTTGTGACGTTTGAAAAGTTACGAATTGAGTAAGACTGAAAGGTGAAGTATCTTGTGATGGCTCGGTAATTTCTGCATGGGATTGCTCTGCTCTCTTCTCAGAGTATGATATAGTTGCACGTTGTGGCTTTGACTCTGAGGATATTGTGTGACAGACAGGTGTATCCGGTGTGTCTAATGTTACTGAAATTACGGGTGGAAGAAATTTTACCGGAGATGCAGTTTGCCTAACTTTTTGAAGTCCACGGGATGGCGATGATGATCTAGATCTACATCTTAATCTCTCATCAATTTTTTCATCCTTCTCTAAAGAAGATTCACGTGATGTTGATGTAGAAGGAAAGGTAGCGCGTCCCATCTCAGCCTTGAATTCCGCATCGGGTTTCAGTTCATCCTCCTTTAAAACTTGAGCTTGTAAGGTTTCTGATTTCGAGGTAGGCTGCGTCCTATTTTCTGCTACTCGTTTTGCTTTTGTTTGCATTGCATGCAATTTTTCTACATTTAGCCTAACCGATTCTGTTCCTAGTAAAGATTCAACGTCTCGCGTAGGACTTTTTCGAATTGAATCTTGCGTTCTAACGGTTAGCGAGATAGCTTCTATTCTTTCATCACTGGTAGTCATGTTAGCATCTTCCATCCTACACGGCGGTTCTTCTTGAACTTGGGTCACGTTTTCCAGATGACTCCTTATGGCTATTAATTCCTGTAGCAAAGAGGGACTTATCCCGTTATCAGCTGTACTGACTTTTCCTGTTATTTCAGAAGCTGATACTACAATTGCATCGATTTCAGAAGCCGCTATCTTATAAGCTTCTAGCTGAAAAACGCTGAGTCGATCAACTCGCAAGTCTCCTACTTCTAAGCTGTTGATCCTTAGCGGTTCATTCGAAAGTGAAGCTGCTCGTAAAATCTCTTCTAGGTCCCGCTGAATTTCTTCCTCTACCCTCTCAGACCTAACTGGACGATCTTCGATCCAATCCTCCTTAACTCTATTTGAAGCTTGTCTTTCTTCCGAAACTCTTCTGTCTTCTGTAGGTTGAATTAACGGTAGAGGAGGAATGGGAGGTACATGAGAAAGTGTTGGTGTGGATATTCGCTCAGTCGAGATCAGAACCTGTGATCCTGAACTGGATGGTGCCATGATAAGTTTGGCTTGGGTAATTTCTTCTTCTATCACATGATCATCAGGCAAAGGATCGGTTTGAGTAGATGCAACTGCTTCAGTTATTGAGTGCACAGATTCAGGTTCATAATAGTCTACACTGTCCTTAATTGCTCTGTTTGATCTAGGTGGTATGGGTGGGGCGGGCAAAGGCCTACCTTGCATTTTTCTGAGGACTTCTCCACTTCTCAAATCCTTATGTTCCCCATCAGAATCAAACTCGATATATTGCGTCACGTCTTCCGAGCATTGAATTATCTGCGTATCGGCTGGAGATCTTCTTCTCACCGGACCCAGAGTACTGTATGCTCTTTGTGGTCGCCTCGGTGCCATGGGTCTTGGAATCGTGGCGAAATTATGACGTCGTCTAGGTAAATATGGTCTTTGTGGCTTTTCACGTTTTTCTATAACTGCATAACCAGGAAGCTGATCTGGAGAATCATCTTTATTAATATCGCCCTCGATATATTTTATTTCTGGGAAAGATTTAGCACCATGCGATGTGCGGTCTTCGTTTTGAATGAAGGAAGCAGTTCTAGAACGTGACCTTCTTTTTGGAGGAACTGGCGGACGTTCACCGATTTCTTGTTTGAGTCTTATGGATAGGTTATTCATAATTTTGTGATCAACTGATGCTGGTACTACATTTGACTTTGGAGGAGGTGTTCTTGGATGTTCTTGATGCAATGTGTTTTCAAAGTTGTTCCAATCACCATGCCCATTGCAGGTAAAATGGATCACTCTATTTTGACGTAGGACATTTCCATTTTTAATTTGTTTGGTCTCATTTTCTACTTGTCGCCGAATACGTTTCGTTCGATTCGGGACGGCTGGTGGAATTATTTCGGTGGAAATACAAGGTTCACTGTTCACCGAAGACTCAGTAGTAACTTGAGAGTGACTGTGGAGGGATGACCTCGATTTTCTGCGAGCAGGCTTCAAAATTATGATATCATCTAATGTCTCTGCTGGTGATCGTTCACGTGATATGCTATCTGCTCGATACACTACTCTGCGAACTGCACTCGAATAGCTACCTTTTCGCTCTAGGTTACTGAGCGACTCCTCACTATGACATAAAGTTCTTTCTCGTTTTGGTCTTGCAGCTGGCAAATCATTATAAGATTCCGAAAAATTCTCCTTCCTTTTTCTCAAAGATCTTGTGCGATTAGGTCGCTGAGGAGGCATTGAAGTCATATCGACATCTGCAAGGGCATTTCCAGGTGTAGCTTTGAGTGCCTCGCAAATTTCACTCATGATGTATCTGCCAACACTCATATCGTCTTGACTGACGCCTTTTTCACGTTGGAAAAACTCATCGGAATCAATTTTCTCGATAATACCACGTCGACGACGTTCACAAGAACTGCCGCTGGATTGTTGTTGCTCTCTATCGGATTGAACTGAAGAACGTTCTTCCGAAGACATTTTTTTAAATTGCCTCGGATCCACTGGAGGAAAGCAACCTTCATAGTCGTCATCACCACCATTTTCGAAAGATTCTACTCGCTTGAATGTCAGGACCTCTACCTCTTCAATTTCAACTTCGTCTTCTGATTCGTTGAATCTTTCAGAGCGTTTAATTTCTCGATCTACTGTTCGATCAGTGTACAATCTTCGATCAAACGATTCTTCTACTCGAGTCCTATCATCAGATCTTGATGCTCGCTGATCCGAATGTTCTTGAGAATCCTCTTCGTAATCAGCGTACTGTATTTCTTCTCGACAATCAACTGTTTTTTGTACAAATGTTTCCCAGGGTAAATTTTCAGACTCTTCCAATGACTCTGAGGTCTCTAATCTAAAAGCCAATCGTGGCTCCTCTACAGAAGGATGCCTCCACGGACGAGATCTTTCGACTGCAACACTTTGCTCTTCTAGTTCTTTATCTGAAGGTTTCGTGTCTCCGAATCGTTGAGCCAATCTGGCTCTGAGGGATTTTTTGGTACGTGGAAGAGTCGTACTTTCAGCAGATTGAGCACGTGATTCTTTGGGCGAAGAAGTTGCATATTCATTTTTGTTCTTTGATTTTCTATCGAAAATTCGTGGATGAGTCGAAAAATCAAAGATATTTTTGCGCGTGCCGTATGTAGAATGCATTGTTGGTTGCCGTGTCTGCTCTCGTCGGAAAGACGTGCCCTTCTGAGAGCGATTGAAGGTATAAGGAAAGTTAATATTGGGACGTTTGAGGTTAAACTTTGGTCGGCTTGGAAAACTCAGTTTTGAGGTATCTGGGAATGAGAATCGAGGCCGCTCAGGTAGTGCCATTTTGAAACGTTCTATTCTGCTTGCTTTTTCATTCTTCGATTTTTCGCTCTTCGGTTTTTCAGACTTCACTTTTTCATTCGTAGTGGTTGATGCTGCTTTCTTCTTCTCAGACCTGCGATGCGCTGGCATTGTGAAGGTAGGCTTTTGAATACCTCTGATCTGGGAGCGCAGTTTACCAGCTTGACTTCGGAGCTTGGCTTGAAAACCGTGACTACTCTGTCTCCCTGGTAACTCTTCTTGCACCGTTGAGGCTAACTGTAAATTGTAAAAAAGTTATTTCAGAATAGGAACGTTAGGATAATTTTTTATGATTTACAATTAGGTAAATGTTGAAAATTTTCTCGAAGCTTTTTGACTTTGGGAAAACCATTTTCATTGCGACAAAATACTTGAAAATTATTTTAAACCATTTCTCACAAAATCTCAAAAACGAAGCCAAAGTGTTGGGACCATGACCAAACCATGAGATTTTCAACAAGAAAGATCTCTACAAATAAGCTTAAGTATTTTGTTCCTTAAGGCTGCTGCAGCGGTGTGAAATAAAATACCAAGAACCGTAGATTCGCTCAAAGTTCCAACTAATTTAAGAAATTCGGTGTTAAAATTTAAAAAGGGCACTATCCCTACTAAAAAAAAGTCAGGAATCGTCACAAATGGTCAGAAGTTCTGACGATTCCTGAACATCCTGAACATTCCTGACGAGTCTGACTATTTTTAAAGATATGCTAATTCACATCCTATCATGTAGCTCATCGGCTAGGACCGCAGGTAGGCCAACCCAAAAGGATTAAAAATTGAAAAGAATTTTTTTTCAATGTTGCATATACAGACTCAAAAGTTAGAAATTCAGAATCTACGGGTTTCGTCGATTTCAGATACCTAAAAATTTTCCTCAAAAATTTAAAATTAGGATAAATATAACGTATCTTGTAAAGAGAAAGAGATACGTCAAAACGGACAAAATTTTCAGACACTGAGAAACGCGGCTCTGGTCCTAAATTTGTATAATTATGAAAAAAGCAAGAAAAAAAAAATTATTTACAAAAAAAAAAACTTTTTCTATAATTATAAAAATTTAGGACCAGAACCGCGTTTCTTAGTGCTCCTTATTTATTATCCCAAATTTTCAACTCGACGTGGTTATTCGTGTGAAAATAAGTTTAAAAATAAAAAAAGTGTCGGTAAGGCAGGAAGCCGGTCACGTGACCCACTCGTCACATGGCCTTAATGTATCGAAACGGATTTAAATTAAATTTTTTCATGAAAGAAGAATCACTGATTGAAATTTAGGGAGAATTTTCATATAATTTTTTAAACAACCACTTCATGAGGAGAAGTAATGTATCGGAAGAGGGAGGTGGAAAAGGGGAATAAGGGAAGGTTGGGAAGGAGGTGATGGAAAGTAAGAGAGTGGAGGGAAAAAAGGAGGTGACATGGAAGTAGAAACCGGAATTGAGTGTGGTGAGGGAAAGTAAGAGTGGGGATGGATGGGAATTAGGTGTGGGGTGAGGAATTTGGGGAGATGGATGAGGGAGGAAAGTAGGGTGAGTAGAGGTGTGAAGTAGAGGGAATAGGGAGAGGAAGTAGAATAGGGGAGGAAAATTAAGGGGTGAAGTGAGAGAAGAAGGGAAAGTTGGAAAGGGGAGGTGATGGTAAGAGAGGAGAGGAGAGGAGAGGAGAGGAGAGGGTGTTGGGAGTGATAGGAAGGGAGAGGGCGAAATTTGAAAAACTCAACAAACGTTTCAATAGACTACGAATGTGTAAATAACTATTTCGCCTATTCCTATCTGAATAACTACCTCCGAAATTCCTTACCAAATTAATTTACGAGGAATGTAAACTGGCCATTTCGGTGCGATGTTAAAATAGCAAGCATCGGTAAAATTTTCAGACGGAGGAAGAATGCGAAGGATGAAGTTAATTTCAGTCAGGTATTCTGAATACATGAGGAGGTGAAAGATTGAGCCCCAGCTAGACCCATCCTAGTCACAGTCCTGCGGACAGGGCGTTGAACGATCAATACGAAGCTTGGCCGAAGCTGTCGGTAGTTTCGGAATAATACGGATACAGGGTCCGTCGGAATCCTCCTTTCTCACCCCCCTGCTTTACAATAACCCCTTTCACAGAGAATCTCTTGTCGAACCACGTGGTATCCTTCCAGCTAACACCCACCTTCTCCTTTGCTTTCCAAAGTTTGTTTGCCTCGAGTGCATTCGGAAGTGGAATCGAGGAACCATCGGAAGAACTAAATAAAACTTGGACAGCCTTTTTCGAGAGGACATTAGTGCGAGCTCCGCGAATTTCTTAAACTCCACGTCACCATTCTCCTCTTGATAAATAGACATCCGAGAATTAATATTTATGAGCTATTTCTCATCCTTGAAATCGAATTTCTAAACAGGATCAACTTTATGATTGAGAAAATTCACCAATACTTCTTAAAAATAAGTAAGAGGCAGAAACCTTTATAGTTTCGGATATGGAGAGGTGGGGGAGTGGGATATGGGAAGTAATAGAGTGAAGGGGTAATAAGGGGAGTGTGCGTAGGGAGTAATCTTGAGGGATCAGGAGGTGAGGGGCAGGAGAGGAGGGGCTTATGTCTGGAGAGTGGTAGTAAGGGTTGGGGAGGGGACGAAATCTTGGGTGGGAGGGGAAGTGGGGCAGATTTAGAAGGGAGGGACAGGGATAGGAAGTAGGGGGATAGGTATTGCGGAAGTAAAGAAGGAAGGGGAAGTAGGGGACGAGGCATGATACGAGGTGATGGTAAGATGGGATCAGATAGGAGAGGACAAGATAGAATAAAAGAGGAGAGGGGAGGGAGTGGGGAGTGGTAGTAAGGGGAAATGATTAATATTGTCAAATTTTTAATTGTTTTTGAATAGGGTGAAGAGAGAGGAAGTGCGGGAGGGGGATTGAAAGAAGTCAGTAAATGGAAGGATTGGAAAGGGGGTTGGGAGATGGAAGGAGAAGAAGGGAAATGATGGATGTGGAAGTAGGAAACGGAGAGGGCAATGGGAAGTAGAGGAAGTACAGTAAAGGGAGGAAAGTGAAATGGAAGTAAGGAGAGGGACAGCGGAAGTGGGATATGGAAAGTAATAAAGTGATGGGGTAATAAGGGGAGTGTGCGTAGGGAGGGAAAGTAATCTTGAGGGGGTAGGAGGGGAGGGTCAGGAGAGGAGGGGCTTATGTTTGGAGAGTGGTAGTAGGGGGTGGGGAGGGGATGAAATATCGGGTGGGAGGGAAAGTTAGGCAGATTGAGAAGGGAGGGGTAGGGATAAAATGTAGGGGGATTGGTTTTGCGGAAGTAAAGAGGGAGGGGAAAGTAGAGGACAAGGAATGATAAAATGGGACAGAGTGGGGCCGGATGGGACAGGGCCGCATAGGATAGAAGAGTAGAGGAGAGAGAGTGGGGAGTGATATGGAGAGGGGGGAGATTTGATCAACTTAATTACGTATACATCCACACGCTACAGACGCCTGTAGTTTTTTGACTTTAGGGGAAAGCTAATTTTCAATAAATATGAAAAATTTGAATAACTACTAATTTGTACAAGTTTTTGAGCATTTTAATTCCAGTCTCAATTAGATTTGACGTATTTAAAACCCCATTTTTGAGTAAATTCAAAAAGATTTTCAAAGACTTCCGTCATGTTAAAAAGAATCTAGACAGCTTTAAAGACAATTTTTTTATTTTACAGCATTTTACAGAATTTTAGGACAGATTTGTGTTTTATTTTAAAAGTTTGAAAGAAATTTAAAAATATCTTGCAAATTTGAACTGGCTCGAATTTTTCCTAAAATTTTGAGAAATCTTTCAAAATGAAAAAAAATTGACTTAAAATCTGCAGCTATTTTTGTGACATTTTTAGAAATTTTTTCATAGGTTTTAAAATATTTTGAAAGTTTCTTTGAAAATTAATCTATTTTAAAGTAAAAAATCATCAAAAATTTATCCAGAACTCTCAAGAAATTTTTTCACTATCTTGAAGCCTTTCAAAATCCTTAAAAATGTCCAAAATTTTATTTCATAATCGTCAAAAATCTACATTTTCAATTTTTTGAAATATTTTCAAATTTTAAATTATTGTCGAATGTTTTTCAAACTTTTTAACCTTCTAAACATCTTTCAGAATGGTTAAATATTTTAGTGAAATTTATCAAACAATCGGCATCATTGAAAAAATCGCCTTAAAATATTTCAGATTTTTTTGACATTTTCGAAAATCTCTTTGAAAATGGTTTGAAATGTTTTAAAACATTCTTCTAAAACTAATTTTTTAAGCAAAAAAATTGCTTCAAGTTTTCGCACTAATCCTAAGAACTCTTTTTATTATCTTGAAACCTTTGGGAATTCGTGAAAATCCTCAAAATTTAATTTAACAATTGTCAAAAATCTAAATTTCATTTTCAATTTTTAAAAATATTTTTCAATTATTAATTATTATTAAAACTTTTCAAAACTTCTGTACGTTCCAAACATCTATCGAAATGATAAAAAGTTGCCTTAAAATTTATAAAAATTCTGCAATATTAAAAAAATTGTTTTAAATTCTTCCAGATTTTTTTTTAAACTTTCGAAAAATTTTTGAAATGTTTTGAAATCTTTTTAAACATTTTCTTAGACCTATTTTTTGAAAACAACAAATTATCATAAATTTTTCCAGGAATCCTAAGAAAAATGTTCTATTACCTTGAAACCTTTCAAAATTCTTAAAACGTTTCAAAACCGTAAAAAATCTACATTTTGTTCAACATTTTTTGTAATCTTTTTAAATTTTAAACTATTTTTGGATTTTTTTCAAGACTTCTAATAATTTTTTAGAATTATTCAAATTTTGCGCAACTTATAGTTTAAATACTTTAAAGTGAAAAGAAATCTCCTCAAATCTTACAGTTAAGGAAAACAATGTCAAAATTCAATTACCGGCTTATTCCTTTCATAAATAATGATAATAATAAAAATAAACAATCATTGAAAATTTGCCCAGGCATTCTAAGAAAATGATATTATTCTCTTAAAACCTTTTAAAATTCTTAAGAATTTTTTATATTTTTTGTTCGAAATGTTCAAAAATCTACGTTAAGGATGGAGGGAAATCAGAGGTGGGGTGGGGAAGTTGAGGATATGGATAAGGGAGGGAAGTAGAGTGAGTGGATATGTGAAGTAGAGGGAATAGGGAGAGGAAGTAGGGTAAAGGAGGGAAATCAAAGGGTGAAGTGAGAGAAGAAGGGAAAGTAGGAAAGGGGAGGTGATGGTAAGATAGAATCGGATAGGACAAGACAGGATAGGATAAAAGAGGAGAGGAGAGGGAGTGGGGAGTGATAGGAAGGGAGAATAATTAATTTTGTCAAATTCGTAATTATTTTTGAATAGGGGGAAGGGCGAGAAAGTAGGAAAGGGGAAGTGGAAGGAGTCAGTAAAGGGACGGATGGGAAAGGGGGTTGAGAGTTGGGAGGAGAAGGAGGGAAATGATGGATGTGGAAGTAGGGAACAGAGAGGGCAATAGGAAGTAGAGGAAGTACGGGAAAGGGAGGAAAGTGAAATGGATAGTATGAAGAGGGACAGTGGAAGTGAAGGGAGGAGAAGTAGAGGAGGAAGAAGTAGAGGAGGAAGAAGTAGAGGATGAGGAGGTGAAAGTAAGGAGTGGGATCGTTGGTGAAGGAAGGGAAAGCGGGGTGGAGGAAGGGGAGTAGGCAAAAGAAGAGATAGTAGACGAGGAGAAATGAGGCCAAATTATGTAGTACAAACATGGTGGACAAGTATGCCTTTATTATTTAGTACCTTTATAATAGAAGGGATGACTCGAAAGAAAAATAAAATTTGATCTATTTAATTTCATTTAATTACCTAATACTCAGGATCATGAATGATAATTATTTATAAAGAATACTTCAAAATTAATATATAGCCCTAAAATCTTCTAGACTTTTTTTGACATTATCGAAAATCATTTAAAAGTTTTTGTAATCTTCTTAAACATTCTGTTAAAACTAATTTTTCAAAATAAAAATCAGCTTTAATTATCCCAGGCATCTTACATTTTTGAATAGGAGGATGTAAGGGGAAGTAGGTGAGGAGAAGTAGAAGTACGAGAGGGGAAGGACGGGAGAGGAAGGGGAAATAAGGGGAGGGTCGGTAGGGAAGTTATGGGTGGTGAAGCATGGAAGAGAGGGGTGGAAAGAGGATATAAGTAAAGTAGGGGAGGGAGAAGTAGGGAAAAGGATGGCAGGTGAAATGAGAAGTGAAAGGAGAAGTAGAGGAGGGTGGATTAGAGGAGGGGAA